>JAGVSQ010015262.1:0-10231 GCA_022683975.1 Rhyacophila evoluta
CTTTTTAAAAATTATTTCTTTCGCTTTGTCAACGGGTCAAATATACAGAAAACTTTGGGAAAACTTGAATTTATAGGTTATGGTAGACTATAGAAAACTACATGAATACAACATAATAAATGCTACAATTGAAATAACTTTGTGTATTAATCGGAAGCAGAAAGACTAATAAAAAAATAAAAGAAACGTTATACACAATAGGATCGTATTTTTTTTAATTCTTCCTGTTTTAATTCAAAATATTTCACGTAACAAAGATGGTCTTGATATAAAATAGAATATTTTATTTAATTATAAAATAGCCTTGTATCAATGTTTTGAAATTTAAATGTATATTTTAAGGTGGATTTATTAAAAATCTAATGTACGAGTATATGGAAATGGTTTTTTTTTATTCTGAAATACGTTTGGTGAATTTACAATAAAAGTCATAGAGTGAAACAGAAACTGGCTAGGACATGTATTGTGGACGCTTTCGGAAAGCATAAATGCTGATTGCCTTTTCTTCCAACCATTGTGATTCCATCGTCTTGGTAGACCATCAGGTTCTGTCTACAAACTATATTCGGCAGAGGAGATGTTAGCATGATGTAAAGCGACTAGCAGGTGACAGAAAATTTTGCAGACGCCACGTGGTTGGCATAGATTCCATATAAGGAGCAGATATGAAGGGAAAATAATAGTTTTGGTTGATTTACGTTTTGGTATTAAAAATTAAGCGACTTTGGTATATTAAGTGATATATTTTACTAAATAAATATGCAATATTTTTTTTTGTTAACTTGTGTAGTGTACACAAATTGCGCGCTGGAGCATAGACCATTAACTAATAACATTGCATTGCAGGGCCGAAAAGAGAGTGGAAGATAAGGGGAGGAATGTGTCTTATGACAAAAACCAGGCGCGATGATAAGGAATATCCATTCACAAACTCGTGACTTGTAGGTGAGTATGAATTACGAAAGCTTTATGGACGTGTTTAAAACGAGCATAAGCTTTTTAAAAATGTGTTTGTTAAAAGTTTAGTATGTTATATTGGAACGGTTTGGATTCAGGTTGCGTCCAGAAGTCAGACGCTGAAGAAGTTTGAAGAACATATCGGCCGGTGCGATATTTAAATTCGTTGGATATTTTGGCATCGATCCACACGCCGGGCACCGCCGTTTCGGAATTAGGGCGGATTTGGGCACCCGGGGTAGCTCAAGAGAGAGGAAACATAGGGGGTTTACGGCCCGGAACGGCATTGCCAAGGCACAAATCGACATGAATTGATTAGGCCGGTGAGGGGGATGGGCACTTAGGTACACTACGTTTCACATAGTGATTCCTCTATAAGTCGTAAACTGTCTCTAAAAAAAACATTTAAAAAATAATTACATCTTCAATAAACAAAACAAAAAATTGAAAAAAAAAATTAAAGTATTAGAATAGTTTGTGTAGTCTATAACTTATTTTTTTATAACTGAAGTTTTGACGGAAAATATAAAGTGACTGGAATTGTTAAGTGAAACGGCATCTATTTCACCACGGACCACGTCCGTCCCGTGCGCACGACATCTGAGTCATGTTGCCCAATTTGCAATCGTTTCCAATTCTTATAGTACGGTCGTAACTTGTTTTGTTTCCAGAAAGAAATGTAACCGTATAAATCAAATACTCAATAACCGATTCGATTTGAGTGGGTAATAATGGGTTACGACATTAATTATAAATAAACATGATTATTCGTGTAATTCAATTACAATATAAATTACCGATAAATAATTGGTTTATCACATCCATATTACGAGTTTTAATTTAGTCATTTTCACACAATAAATAATGCTGTGTGATTTCTTTACCTATGTCGGCTCACAAATAATATGTAGATCCTCATAATGAAGAGACATTTATTTACAATTTTTAAGACGATTGGTTATTAACATATCACTCTTACTAATTAGGAACTGAATTCTGCATTTTTAATTTAAAAAAAACATTATCCCATCTGCAGGATTTGAACGCGCGAACTCCATCAACGAAACGTGGTACGATAATATGCGAATAATACTTATTAACGTTCTTCATAAAGACATAAAATTCTCTTCTTATATTCAAGTTAATTATCGCATTGTTTAGCGAATTGTCTAATGGGTAAATATTGGCTTCGTTTCAAAAATAATGCAACAGATATAATAAAATATCATAATTTCTACTATTGTATCACTGCCCAAAATTAACAGCGTAAAAACCTTCAAGTGGTGTGTGAAAATGTCGTTTCAAGACAATACATTCTTTGGATAGTCAGATAATTTTTATGTAAAATGTATAAATAAATAAATATAATTCAGTCTGCAATAATAATTTCTTCTTAGCCAAATGTCAAAAATGATTTTAAATAAATCTGTTGCGTTTTATGTATATTACCAGTAATATAAGATGCATAAATTATGATTTCCAACATCGTGATCTAATTTTAACAAAATTAAATAACCATAATTTTGCGTTATATGCTAGTAAACATTTCGTTTTTGCTATACCCAATCTTACTTTATTAAACATGTACCGAACATTTTCATACAATAGGTATACCTCGGCGTAATTAGATTAACAAAATGGAATCGTGATTCTAGAAACCTTCCTAGTAATAAGGCTGCACGCATAAAAGCTCCGGCCTCTGTCTTCAGCCATAAGCTTTTCGCATCCCAATTTCACATTTTCTCACTGAAATAATGCGGAAGTGTAGAGTTTCCTTCCTGCAAAGCCTCCTTCCGCTGATCCCCGCCGTTCCGGCCCAGTAAAGCTACCCGCCACCACCCCTAAAACCTGCAGCGAGGGAAGAACTATCTAGTGAATAAGCTATGAGCAGAAAGACGCGTATATGTGTTGTGTTTTGACATAGAGCTAAATCCCCAATGATAACGCATTGATGAGGAAATTAATAACATTTAATAAAATTACGGATATTGAAACTATCACTTAAAAAAATCATTTCCTTGTATATTTTGGGTAAAAGTTTTCTTTTTATCCAAATCATTATTGAGCAATATATTCATCGCTGAAGAAGGAAGAAGCGACAGTGATGGTGCGATATCTGGGAAGAAAAAACTTTTTTCGTGTGTGAGTTTGTTTTCTAGGCAGCACGTGGGAGAATTTGTGTAATAAAAGAAACTTTTATTAAACTAAAAGTACACACAATATTTATAGCGAAACGTCTGATACAATTGATCATGGGATATAAATATGGATATATTGCAATTGTATAGATTAATAAACTGAATTAGACAAAGCTGTAAAAAATCTTAATAAACATTCGTTGTAAAAGTAGATAATTATTTTTAATGCAGTAAGAAAAAGGATAATAAAGCAGGCTTCAAGAATAAAATCGTAAAAATACTCAATTTGTATAAGATTCGTTAAATAAAAATGTTAGAAAAAAGTATCAATGGCTCTCCTGTTAAATATAAATGAGCTTTTTAGGCAAGGCATAATAAAGAAAAATATCCGGCAAAAAGTTTTTGAAAAAAAACTTGATGTGTACATTCATAAAGCCTCATTCTGTGGCCTTCCCCAGTGGCGGTTTTTTTTTATTATGGACGTATAGATGAGAAAGTATAACGGAGTTTGACTTTTTAAAAAACATTTTATTGTGGAGAAGAAACTTGCGGCGGTTAGCGAGAGAGCGCACTGTCAAAAGTTTCCCAAAAAAGTGGAGCAAAGATTACAAAGTTTCTCCTGCTTAATGGAAAGAGGTTTTATTTCTATTTGTGAATACAACATTATGGTAATTTTGGGCCACCCGAGAAAAAAACAAACTGTTTTAGAGCACATTCGGTGAGGCTATTATTTTCAATTGAGACCCCTTTTTATTATTCACCGCAGTTACTCCTAAAATATTAACAGTTTCGCACACCTGAAAACGTATCCACTTTGCATAGGAATTCCGCAAAAACTAGACTTTTCTTGAAAAGGTTTTGAGAACCAAACGACAGACTAAAAGATTTGAAATTAGATCGGGCCTGCTATGATTTGGCGTAAAAATATCCTGCATACTATTGGGAAAATCCACTACAACTTAAATATCCTTTAAATATGGATCTTACTGACGATAAAATGTTTTATAGGGCTTTATAAAAAGCTTATTTTCATTTCACTATTCATATTTTTTCATCATAGTTCTACTCTCATATCATTCTTTCCGCTAAGAGACCTCGCGCCTAGGGAGGAATGTTTTTATATAAATTCTAATTTAAAAATCAAATACTCTAATTAACAATTAACAATGCTCTTCTTCGTTGAAAACGTTTTATTCTAATCAGATAATCAATTTAAAAAAACTATTAAATAATCTTTAGGTGTATGTATATACACACGGAGAAATTTATTTCAATACGCATAATAATAACTTAATACAATATCGTATTATAATAATAAATGATGCAGTCAATTTTATTGAATATCGTTGTGTATTAAATGCATATTTCCGTGAAATCAATCTGTGAAGTATAAATAGTAAAGCTGTATTTCTAGAAAGCTCGCGATTATCACTGGTTCGCAGGTCGCCAGAGGGGATGCAGAAGAAATGTATCTAGGAATTCATCTTAAAAGCTGTGCGCAGTAAAAGCTTCTTGCGCTTTGCATTATGCGCAGATTCAAGGCTCCGAGTTTCTGATAGTAAAAACCTAACAATGCAACGCTGGATTACATCGCAGGTAGTTCGTTTACATACACCCACATGAATGATTTACCTGCATGCTTTTAAATTGTGTAGTAGTTTACAAAATACCAGTTGATTCGATTAAAGAAACGTCATAACCTAATATAACTTTATTTACTAATGGTGAATACTTTACACTAGTATTGTCACTCGTTTTTAAAGCGATTCGAATTACCAAAGTATCAAAGAATACTGTGTACGATTTTTAATAATCTCATTTTGAAGTTAAATTTAAATTAAAAATAGCATTGTATAAAGCATCTTTACGTGATTCTATACTGTTAATTAATCAATAAGTTGTTGATAATCCAGTTAACTTCCATTTTACAATTATTTTATAGTTATTTTTAATTAGAACTATAAAAAAACGAGTAAGATTTTTGATTATCGTCTACTTATATAGCAGTATAGTTCTGATTTAGTTTAAATTATTATTCAACACGATATACGATGTAAACTAGAATGGTGAATATTTTTAACTACTTATTAATGATGACGCAAAAAGTTGACTAACTTTTTTAGCTATGCACCAATTCCACAACTTAGGTTTATAGGATTTAAGTTTGATTTCTGTTGATTATTGATTACGTAAAAAAGTACATGCTGTTTAAGTGTGTAAATGTATCCAGCTTACATTCAATTCGGTGTTCAAGACGAGATTTTAAAGCCCATCAGACGTGATGTGTAGGATATGGAGGAAGATCTTTTAAGGTGAGTAAAATGGGGAAATGCACTGCCCAATAAAGAAAGAAAAGAGTGCTTAAGCATAAACTTTAAGGCGGCGTTTCTCAAGATAGTGCACAATGAACGCAGCCGTTTTGTTCAGCGGAGTATCTGATTAAAGATGCTTGCAAGTTTTTTACAACTGACTGCGCGCTAAAGAAGTTCATTTCAAAGTGAGATGCTGAGTGCAGTGAACGCGATAGAGAATTAATTCACTAATGAATTATAATTAATACAGATAGTTTAACGTACTACAGTAAAAGGATTTAAAAAATGTGTTTTTTTTTTTATCAAGTTAATACTACTTTATTCAACAAAATTATAAAAAAAATATATACAAAAACAAAATGGCAAGTACGATTAATCATGTATGTACTAGTTTTCTTTATAAGTAAGCGTTTATTTAATGATTTTGAGCCAAATTCAAATAATTGCATAGAAACAAACCTTGAAGTGCCTGAAAACTAAGCCCAGTATTTTATGTACTTAATATGGTATTGATTTAATAAGTTATATAAAAAAAACCGTCCTTTTTTCAAACTTGAAGCTCAATTTAGACACTAATTCGGCATTTTCAATATACATAATTTTGATGGAACGTGTATTAGGTTGTATACATTCAGATTATCGAATAAAAACTATTTTGAAAAATTGAGGGTTACGCCCTTTTTTTCTTTTCACAGTCGAATGTTTTTGGTACATTTTTTAAATATCTTTAGCATATGATAGCAAATATATAGCATATGATATATATTTATATAATTAAAACAATTGCACACATATTGTTGTATGTACTTTACTTACGCAAATATTTTTTTTTGAAAATAAAAAGAATCATTTAAAAAAACTTTTTTAGTTTTAGCAAACATATTTTACCCTTTATATTATATTATATAAGACTATCCAGTATCTAAATAGCATGGATTAATAATATTACAATTTATTTAAAATATCCATACAACTACATCATAAAACCCATTTTACAAATAAATTAAAAAAGATAACATGATAATAATAGACAATATTATATCTGTAACTATATACTTATATCACAAAAGTATACTGGATAGAGATTATACAAACGAAAAGGCATTTATTAAAAGCATTATTATTTGATACCCGTAATCAATAATAACAGTCCATTCCCCGAAGTTTCCGGTTATTTTGAAATCGAATACTTCTCATGAATCCGTATACGAGAACTAATCCCTATCAATTCCACTACATCTTAGACGAATTATAACTATGGTTTTGACTATTAAATTCGAAAGGTATAGGAAGGAAAACAAAAAAAATAACCTGAACTAACCAGCTAATAGGGATCGTAAGATTTCATTGCTTCAAATAATAAATAGCAACGAGCCAACGTCATACTGGAAGCTGTAATTATATTAGACCCAGGGATCTTTTCGTATAAATTATAATTTCGTGGTATACACACAGTGGCGTAAAACTTCTGGACGCCTCAGGGTTATTATTTCATGGGCTATTCAGAAAGTTTTCTTATTAATAATAACTCTTTATCTATTCATCTCTTCATGCATTTTTCCGAGATGAAAAAGTGTATACTCTCCATTTCAACAATTTTGCTACATTTTTGATACACAATTCAGTGTGCAAAAGTGCAGTGTGCATATGTATGCTATTTGAGTAATAAAATTTTCACGTTTTCATCCAGTCGTTTCAAGTTTTTCTTGTTTCTTTAATGTATTGTAAATTGAAATGAAAGTGTATGCACTTATACTCGTAATAGGTACTTAATAGTGATAATGGAGGAAGATGCTACTTCATACATAACTTTTGTTAAGTAGTAGATGCATTAACCGCTGATTTATTATGTAAATATAAATTTCCCATAACAAACTACATTTCATACAGTTGAGAAAGGTTATCGATTAAAAATGCTTTGTCTCAATGATGAAATTCCAGATAGTCAACGAAGTTTGATCAGAATTGTTTTATACGTTAAGGAATACAACATAAGCTAAATAAACTATAGTGTACTCTTGTCTTTCGCCGCAGTACGGAGCTAGTAACTTTGAAAAAAAAATCACTAGTCTCATAAAATAACTATACACGTCACTTAGTTTTAACAGTGTTATAAAGTCAATATGTATTTTTGTTAATTTGAAGCGACGTTAGATTTATATTTAAAGATATCCTAAACAAAATAATTGTTTGGGATTCAAAATTAATAATGTACAGTGATATAGTGACACAATTATAATCAAATAAATTTTATAAAAAAGTACTAGCCATTGATGTAAGTATTGCTTAAAAGTTTTATGGTATGTATTTAAAAACATGATATTCAGGAAAGAGCAGGGTAAGTACGTAGTTAGAGAAACGTGATCCAGGAGACAGCCAGCATACGACTCTTGGACCGGTCCTTTGCTTCGGTCGGTGGCACAAACAAAAACCGGCACAACATTGAATGCGTTCAATGCAGTGCGCCTCGAAAGCGGTTCATTCGCTGCCAATCAGGGCCGTATTTATGAGAACCATTGACTGCAGAAAGGACGTGAAATGGTGAATCGCAGTCCTAAGTATAATTTGCTCAGTAAGAAATAAATGTTTTCCCCCTATATTAAAAAATATAAGCAACCTCTTCTTGCTGTTAAGCTGCAACTAAATATTTAATAAATTATTTACACCCACTTAACACCACTGAGAACAAAGGTGATGTTTTTTCATGATTTTTTTTATGAAACGTGTAAATATTTAAATTGGATATCATGTCTAAAGTATAGCCTAAAATTCGCTGAAATTCAATGAAACATGGAATCTTATTTGAAGTACATAAAGATTGAATTATTGTTTTAGTATTTTAACAGATATTGAACAATTGTATTGTCTTTATGTGAGCAAGTGTTGAGTTTATCCAATATTGATACATATTTTAACTTGTCTTGTAATTAAAACTGATGAACAAAAATCATCGTCCATCAATTAGAAAGTTTGAACTGTTAGAATGTTATAAAGAGAAATATTATACGTAGATATTATACAAAAACAAATTATGTACATTTATTTTTGAAGTCTGTCAAAATGATTTTATACTAAATAAGCTTACATAAAGCAATAAAAAAAAATTGAAAGTTCTTAATTTTATTTTCATTAAAATGATATCCAGATGCGGCCCTGTCGCTGTAGGCAATGCACGCGCAGCAAGAACAAGTGAAATAAAAAGAATTCGAGCAGGTGCACTGGATGCACGCCTCGCCATAACAACTGAATTATACACCGCACCGTCGGTATTCATAATAATTATGTTTCGATTCCAACTGAGATACTGAATGCAGTCCTGGAAGGATACTTTACAAGAGGCGTCATTATAAATTACTACTTAACTTTGGAATGAGACATGATTTAATAGGATTTTTCGTACCTATTTTGAATTCTATTACGCGATGAATTTTACGCATAAACAAGTATAACTTTTATTTATAATTTTTTATATATTCAGTATTTATTTACATGTTTTTTCTCATCAATTAGTCGTATTAGTAAGGTATAAAAGACGAATGCCAAAAACAAAACTCAAATAAATAAAATAAGAAAATTATCTAT
The DNA here is from genome assembly GCA_022683975.1 of Rhyacophila evoluta. NCBI lineage: Eukaryota > Metazoa > Arthropoda > Insecta > Trichoptera > Rhyacophilidae > Rhyacophila > Rhyacophila evoluta. The sequence goes on from JAGVSQ010015262.1 coordinate 8,990, forward strand.
GGTACATTAAACAAAGTAAAGCTTCGATAGCTTAATGTATTTAGAAGTGGTATTGTATTGTTTCTAAGATGTTATACATGAAAGCTCTATACAGTCAATATTACGTAAGTTTTGTCTAAATTGTTTACACAATTTGTCCGTAAAAATATTTAATTCAGAGACAAATTTTGGTAGACTATTTTAATGGTTGAAGTTTTTATGGTATCATCACAATTACTATATATAAAAACAAAAGTTTAATAGAAAAGCTATTAATAACAGCTATTCCTCAATCCTTCTAATGTTTTTAATATCATGAGTGTGTGATAAATATATTACATGTATTTTCAATATATGTATGGATTATGGATTATTGATTATGAAATACAATTACTGTCATGTATTATAAAGGTGCATCCAGACTAAAACGAACGAGCTTATGAGTATAGTAGAAATGGACGTTGAATGGTACCTATATTTCTTAGCTGATGAAAGGAGTTTCAGATTTCAATCCAGTTACTCCAGACAAAACAGTGTCCTATTGCAATGTTCCACTGTTCCCGACGTGCACTGTTGCAGTTGAAACGTGCATTTTAAATGTATCATATTTACGGTATACAATATGTATACAGTATAATATTTCAAATGTTTCGTACTTATTGTAGATTTACTTACCTACTTAAGTATGGTGGAGAATAACATGACTAACCAACGTGTTATTATATATTTGTATTTCACCATCAACATTCAATATACAATGTTTATTACATTTTATAGCTCCCAAATTTAAACTATTTTAATAATTATTGATTATAAATACGAAATATAACGGACGTAGGCTTCTTTATTTTATAGCGCTAAGAAAGAAAATGACGAAGATGTTTGATTCGAATAATGATTCAAAATGGTGTACGTTTAAAGAAGTAGGATCTATACCGTATATTAGACCATGTTGATTGAAACTCTTGATTGTAAAGTCTACTGTTAATACTTTAAAAAATCGTTACTACTACGAAAGGTCTACTAAACATTAGAAACAGACCTGTCGTACCTCACAAAAACATACAAGTAAACTATTTCCACCGATTTCAGTCGTATTTGATAATAATATTATTTATAATAATAAGCTTTTTCGTTAATATCCTTTGATTAAACTATGTTATAATAAATAATTAAATCTTACGGCGAACGAGAAGGTCTTTTTTCGTCAAGGCTAGATATTAACAGGGTGTGATTAATTAGAATAAGAATAACGCACACTCT
>JAGVSQ010015263.1:0-10230 GCA_022683975.1 Rhyacophila evoluta
CCTCCGCATTGGCATGACTACTGGCAGGATAGTCCTGCATTTAGGAATGAAATATTATTACATACTTTTATTGTACTTAAGTACTAGTGTGTAACAAAACATTGCATTAAATTTGATCTTATTTTGGATTATTGATCAAATCCTATTTGCTATATTTGGTCTATATCATTTGATATTCTAACATGTTTTATAATGCTTATAAAGTATCTAAAATCGGTCTATCTCATATTTAGTGTAACATCAATCTATTACATTCAAGTCACGCGTCAGAAAGCGAAAATATCGTCAGCATTTACTGTCTCGCTGGTGTTATTCGGGTCAAACAAACCGAAACTGTAGACATTAAAGCCGGCCATTTATTGTTATTTATTTCCAACACCCTTTTGTGTATTCTTTTGTGACGCCACTGGTCGAAATTTTCGTTTAGTACACAATAATATCATAATGTATTTATTTATATATCTTACACTTTTTATACAATACCAACTGTATTTCCCGAACTTATCTGAGATAGATTCAAACTCATTCTCTTTTCAAAAAAAAAATTTTTTCATCATTTATTTCAAATTTATCACGAAAATCGTTTGTCAGACAATTGCTTAACTCATGGGCTCTTAAACTAGATAGCAATAATCTAAGGTCTCCGAATAATTAATTCCTATAACTCTTCCCGATATTATACTTTCTTCTAGTTTTTTTTAATTCGCATAAAACATAATATTGTCATGTAACTTCCTTCCCAGAATTATCGTTTCTCATACTTTTTAGCATTTATTGGCGAATTCCCGTAAGGCTGAGGCTACGATAGATACCTCGGCGGCAGAGCGACAGCTGCAAAGCATCGGTAACAGAGATGTGAAATAACTATAAAAAAGTGAGTGAGCAAGTTCGGCAGCGTGACAACTCGTTGTTGTCACAACAACTTGTTGACTTGCTTTCTTACCTATTTATAGCTATATGCATGTCTGTTGCCAACGCTTTGCTGCTGTCGCTCTGCTATCATAGTGTCATAACACGATAAATTAAGTTTGAATTTCACGATCCTCCACGAGTTTTGACTGATGACGGTGGCTAAAAAAAATAATTTGACGAAGTGTTGCGTGTTGCCTATAAATTTATTTTCATACTATGTTCGCTCCCAAAGTGGAGCATATGAATCTACACAGTGTGGAAATATCCACTCCGAAAGTGGAGTATATGGATCTCTGCAATGTGAAAACATCTTGAAAGATTGTTTTTACGAAAATTGTTTGTCGATCAATTGCTCAACCCAATGGGCATCCGGTCCTGCATTTTTAGACTTTAAAAAATATGACAGATGTAGAATCAAACTGTCACTCGCTGGATTGCTAGGAGCGCACGCTACCAGCTGCACTAACCGTGGAGACAAACACTTGGATACTTGGTTATGTATTAGATTTTTAGCCACTTTATGATCATCTGTAATGATACTGAAAGTTGAAAGTAAAACAGTTTACATATAAATGGCAGTTAAAATGTCATGTGAAAGTTTCACGTCGCTGCTGTTCACAGTTTGGGAGAAGTTTTTGTGAGAGTGGCACACACAAGGGTTGCAAATGTGGAGAAATAAAAAAATCTGAATTTGAAATTAGAATATAAATATTTTCAGAATTCGTTCGAATTTCGAAATCTCGGATTTTTTTAGAAATCAGGTTTTTAGATTGAGAATTGGAGCGTTCTCATTTTTTTAGCTCGCGTAACGCAATGTATTTATAATATTGTATTTTTGACGACAATTTCCACGAATATCGAATTTATTTTTGGAATCCTTAGACACAAATTTATTTTCGGTTTTTATTAATATATTGAATATTGATATATCAATAGATTTAATATTGGACGGTAGGAAACAAGCTTTTAAATATAAACGTGCTTAATATATCACTGATTAATGTATCTTATCGATTTTGTAACAAAGTTTAAGAAATAATGACACAATTAATCGAAAATTAGTAGTTTGAATGGCGTGTAAAATTTTCACGTCGTTACTGTTTACCTTTAGGGACGAGTTGTTGTGTCAGACAGAGAGACACGTATTTTCTGTTTTATTGTATAAATATTTTTTTAGCGACTGTAATATATTTCGTGATAACTCATTGATTAAATTCTTTGAAAACTTTGAAAGCTTCTACATAATTAAACATATTCCCATCGTTTTAGGCAAAATAATAATAGATGAAAGTGAAGCCTTTTTTTGGGACTTATAAGAATCATGCTTAAGACAGTAATGAGGTACGGATTTGTTATGCCTATTTTTAGTTGACAGACTATCTTTTGTAAATTATAAGAACACAAAGCGCACTGGAGGATTGGTTAATCATCAGTGGCGTAGCTACCGAGGAGCAGTAAGAAGAGGTTGCTCCAGACGCAACGAATCAAGAGGGGCGCGAGTAAAGTAAATTTTGTGCGAGAACTAAAAAAAACGAGAAACCTCAAATTTTAGATGGGAGTAAAAAAATTAAGGACGCCTGAGACCTAAAAATTCTAGATGCCATGGAGGGCGTAACGATTTTACTTGCTCGAGGGCGCTGAGTATGTAGCTACGCCATTGTTGATAATATTTAAACAATCTGCAGCTACTTAGTGTAGTATTTATTTAATTGTGTAAATTTAAATGAAGTCATTTATCATTGTGTTTGGTACGTGTGATCAGGAGTGAAAATTAGATAAATTTCCGGCATAAGATAATGCGAAATAATTTTAAAGGATATAAAATTTAGCTTCGGCCAGTGTTATTTAAAAAAATATATTTGTAAAACAAGTACTACGAAAAAACTATTGGAGTACATAATTTGAAAAACACGGTAATTCTAATTTCAAATAATACAAAATATTAGTGGAAATTCTTTTAATTCTATTTCTATGTTAACCGTATATTTTTTTCTGTAACATTGATTCTGTTAACATTTTTGGAAATTTAATATCTTTCAAAAATTCTAATTTCATTTTATTAAGCCGCTGAACAAATTTAATTTTCATATTTATTTTTATCTTACGATGCTTTTCAATTTGGAGAAATTAAAAATATTAATTGCCGCCATGAAGCCGAATTGGTATATGGATTTGCAAAAGAAAAATTTCGACAAATCCATGTTCAAAAATTAATTTAAATAACTCGTAAAACCAATTGAATGATTTCTTTTTTGAACTTTACTAATTACATAAATATTGTATATCTTGTACCTACATTATTTTCTCAGGCTGTCAACTTTCGCTTATGAAGAAGCTTAGCGAGGTATTTGTTTAATCCTAAAATAGTATAAGAACTAACTAAAAGGCCTATTACACTACACAATATTAAGTGTTCTTACTGCAGAGTGGGCTTGGTCTCTTGTTTGTGATTTAAGTGCCTAAGGCTTATTACGCCGCGCTTAGTAATGGTAAGGGTGCCTTGAAATCGTGTAGTGTAATAGGCCTTTAAAGCTAGAGAAAGATGCGTCAGAGTCAGGGCCATATGAAGGCATTGGCAAAAGGCCATTACCAAGGGCGCCAAAATTATTGGTACGCCTTTAATTCCATCATTTTCGTGCCACGTTCTCCTAAACGTTTTTTATTCCATATTCGCTCCCAAAGTGGAGCATATGGATATACATAAAGCGAAGATATCCACTACGATAGTGAAGTATATAGATCTCTGCAATGTGAAGACGTCTTGACAAATAATTTTTCACGAAAATCGTTTGTCAGACAATTGCTCAACCCAATGGGCTCTTAAACTAGATCACAATAATGCGAGGTTTCTTAATAATTAATTCCTATAACTCTTCTCGAAATTATACTTTCTTCTTGTTTTTCCTTTCATTTGCACGAGTAATAATGTCATGTAACTTCCTTCCCAAAATTATCGTTTCTCATATATTTTTTAGCTTTTATCGGCGAATTCGCGTAAGGCCAAGACTACAATAGATACCGCGCAAAGCAGCAAAGCGTCGGTAATAGAGATGCAAAATAACTATAAATCGGTGAGTGAGTAAGTGAACAAGTTCGGCAGCGCGTCAACACCTTTTCGTCACAACAGCTTGCTCACTTGCTATTTATAGCTATTTTGTATCCCTGTTGCCGACGCTTTGCTGCTGTCGCTTTGCTATAATGGTCACATAACACGATAAATTAAATTTGATTTTCACAATTCCTCACGGCAACCTTTGGTCCTTGACATTTGACTGATGACGGTGGCTAGAAAAATTGATTTGACGAAGACCCGGAGGGCGTGTTGCTTATAAAACATTGAAAAATTTACTGCATTGTGTTTATGCTTTGCAAAATACAATATTTCATATACTAAATAATAATACAAAACGCCATGGAAACTTGATTTTCTTCGATAAATAAAATTTACGACGGGAGCTTTAAGCTCGTGGCATGAATGTTGGATTGAGCTTACGACGCGATGCCGGAGTATCGAAAAACACTACCTTTTGCATCGTAAATCATGCCACAGCCACTGTTGGAACTTTCCACTACATCATGTTACGGAATTTGTTCGAATGCGTCGAGTATGTTATGAAATAATCAACGCAATATAAATTTATAAAAGTGCATGAAAAGGGTGTAAGCTGAAAATACCGAATTATAGTCCAACTTTAGTTTTTAAGTTCGAAAAAAAGGAAGTCTTATGAAATTTTTGACCAGTAAAAAAAACTTTCACGTAATCAATTTTATTAATTCTTCATAAATATCTTCATCCATTTCAAAGTTGTGATTATGTAATGTTTTAACTCTGGGTCAAAATCATTGAATAAATGTTTTATGTGCCCCCTGTAAAATTTGTTCTATGTGGGTTACATCCTTTTTCCTTTTCAAAGTTTATATAAAATTACGTTATTTATTTTCAAGGTATAAAGATCAAAAGATTTGGTTATAAAATTATGGTAAAAAATGACATTTTTGCCTGTTTTAAAGATGGGTCTGTTTCTAAATGACTTTATTCATTTTTTTTTTTTACATATGTTGAGTTTATTGTTAAATATATATATATATATATGTGTGTAAATAATGAAAATATTGAACTAATTCCATTATAAACAATATTTATAATATTGTTTTATTAAAATTCATTGTATTTAATATAAATATCACCGCCAAACAAACAACAAATAGATAAACAGATTGTGAAACGCATACAATTAAAAATATTGTATTATTCATTTACGTATCTATTCAAGTGCAGCCGTCTTACTTAATATATTTAAACATTTATATGGAAAAAAGAGAGTATATAATAATATCGGCTGGTTATCGAAGGTTAAGATTATAGATTCATAGAAATTGGACAGTTGAAGTATAAAGTGCTTTTTGTTCGGGATATAGCTAATTCTAAATTCAAATTTACTGCATATAAAGCTTTTTATAAGTTTCTATACTTTCACTTTCGCTTGATGTTTTTTTGGATAGGGCAAGAATTAATTAATTGATAAGTCACGTATATGTACCGTTACTTTCAGGACATCGTGTACAGAGATCAAATTTAATGCCAGTGTCAAAAAATATCGTGTTCTTTGTTGCAAGAACAGTAGCAGCCTGGCAACAAATCTGTATAAAAAATAAAAAAGGCAGGAAAGGTGAGCGGGAAAATATGACAGCGACGGTGGCGCTGCTCTGCGGACTGGCCTAACCTAACAATGACACACTGCCGAGGATAAATCTGAAGGGATCACGAAAGGCAACTTTGCTCGACTTCATGCGATACAATCAGATGAAATGAACCTTTTCTTATTGCATCAATATACATATATATATATCTGTTGCTCAATGTTAGAAGTGTCCATGCCTAGATATTGTCTATTTTATCTGGTTACAGAAGATACTTAAAAATGTCACTTCCTTTAATATTATGTAACCCTTTCTACTGATATAATACCTTCAATTCTATGCAAAATGTCTGGGACTTTGAGCTGTACAAGGTAAAAATCAAATGCCGCCTGTTCAATGAATGTTGCTCTACGGTTGTGAAACGTGGCAGCCAAAAAAAGCCCAAAACAACTGTATTCTGAGCTTTGAAAACAGGTGCCTGGGGCAGATTCAAGCCATACGGCGGCACAACTTAGTTCGAAATGAGAAGATAAGAAAACAGGCCGTGCAGCCACTTATCACTGATAAAGTGAAGCTGCGACACTGGACCTGGCTCGGCCACATATTGCGGATGCCTTAAGAGAGTCTGAACCAAACCTGCTTATTTTTTAAGCTGACAGGTCGCCTGTGTCCCGGAAGGCTGCTAAATACTATCTATAGAAGCTTGGATGCGGCACGTGGTATCCATATGCTCCACTTAGGGAGCGGATATGAAGGAAGAAACAAAGGCCCAAAAGAACCGTATTCTAAATATTATTGCAAGTAGAAAATACAGGCGAATTTCTTATATTTTTCTTATAAAAAGGGGCACATTATATTCAGGCGCTCTTGCGCTATGCACAATATGAACATTAGAATGGCGCGGCCGTGATCGAAACAATGTATGAATTGATAACTGATATGAGAGGACTGCTGGTGAATGTCTGGCGGAAACCTCGGAGAAGTGCTCCGTGGTGGCCATATGCCTCATAAATTGAGCTGATGTATTAGAATGAGGCGAACCGGCGAGATATTCAACGGCCAAAACGATTTTGAATAAAACCTTATAAAAAGAACAACCATTTAAAAGCTTACATCTTTTTGATGGAACGTATATTAAGTTGTATATGTTATAATTATCGAATAAAAGCTATTTTGAAAAAATGAGGGCTACTTTCTTTCCTTGTCAGTCGATATAATATGATATATTTGAGGTCCTGGTTTCCAATAACTGTTCTCAGAACAGCCGCCGGGTTCACGGGGTAAGAACACCGCTGGGGCATTTCGTATTTGTTGTTAAATCACGAACAGTACTATTCGCGAGGGAGTACATTTTGCACGGACTCCGTATAATACAGAGCCGATATTATTCTATAACAATGGCCAGGAATTTGTACTAAAGCTCCCCAATGAGCCAGGTGCGATCTTGTTATTAGAGAATCGGAACGCTAATGCATTCAAATTGATATTTATTACAGCAACATCGTGTATTTAAATGATAAACAGGGGAAATTGAATATTTACGCTTAATAAATATATAAAATGAATTTAGGGTATTTCATAGATCAGTATTTCAATAGTAACCAAACACATGTATTAAATCCGTAGCCATTATAATATTTCTATTATAAATAAAAACTATCCTGCAGCATCTACAATTCCACCGCATATTTGAGATCTAACTATTTGTATATACAGTGAAAATCTTTTAACATGAAACCGTAGGGACTGAAATATTTTTTCGCGTTAAACGAATTTCATGTTAAATATAGACTTTTTGATCCAATTAAATTGGCACCCATTTATTTCATTGGGTTGTTAATTAAGAGCTATTAGGATATTAATGATGGTATTGTAAATTATAGACGTTAATATCGATCAATTTAGTAATATAATAAACATGAAACCGAACGGATTGAAACATTTTTTCGCGTTAAAAGAATTTCATGTGAAAATATAGTTGCTAAAAAACTCACCAATGTTTTGTATGTCGTAAAATTGAATTAATTCGATTTTCTGCTAAAATTAACAATATTAGTACATTAGCAGAATATACACTGTCAAATATATCATATTAGGTACACTATTGATATATATTCAATAGAAAAACACACACAAAAAATTTTGTTCTCACAAGAAATTGAATTTTTTTCACGAAAACACAATTCGACACTTTCAATACACTCGTCACCGAGTTGGAAGACAGACTGCCCTGTGATAAATTGGGATTGCTTTTACTTAAAGACAAACGGTACCTAGGAATTACTGCTTAAAAATTGTATATCTAGTGAAAAAAAGTATGTCATAACATCGGGGTAATAATTACACGGCTGCAAATAGTAAATAAATTTTGTTTCTTTACATGCAAATTTTTTTATTGAGGTTTTCGTTTCGTGTTAGAATAAATTGCAGGTTTCGTAAATAAAAGAGTCAAAACAATACATTTTGTTCGGTCGAAGAGCAAAATCTTTTCGTGTTAAATGATTTGTCTTTTCATGTACGTCATACGAAGATTATTTCCTGTTATACTTTTGAAATCCTAAGATGCAGATCTGAATAAATGGTCGAGCAATTGGCTTACATCCAATTCTCGCAAAAAATAATCTTCTAAGACACGTCTTCACATTGCGGAAGGTCCATATACTTCTTTCTGTGCTGTAAATCTTTGCACTGCGCAGATTCATTTGGTTTAATTTCGAAAGTTATAAAAATATATGTCATGTTATTGTAATCATATATATGCGAAAGAACAAAGATATACAAGATCACTACACGTCTTTTCATGGTCATGATTAATATACATATGAAAAATAATTTATTTAAGTTATTGTTTAATAATTTATTAATTAATTTAATCTAATATTGTTAACTCCAATAGCTCTCGGCTTATAGTACAAATTCGTTCGTTGTAAAAAAATCAATCTACATTGAAAATTTAATATTTATCAAGTTCGCATTTGGAATGTAAATTTTTCATAAATAATAATACGAATGTATGAAACCTAATATTGGGTTGGCAGAGTAATCCATCAAAAAAATCCAGCCCCAACTCTGCGGGAATATATTATCATTATGCTCCTTCTGCTCTAAGGTGCTTTTTTATGTTTAAATGTGGCAATATGATATTGTAATACAAGATCGTATTTATAATATAGATTAACTAGATACACCATGTGCTATTTTTATTAAATTTATTTGAAGCCAAATTAATATTAAATTGTAATTTATTTAAATTTTATTTAATGTGAATATACATACATAAATAATAGATCGAAAGCAAAGCATATGGATCTACATAGTGTGAAGATATCCACTGTGAAAGTGAATTATATATGGATCTCCGCAATGTAGAGACGTCTTGATAAGTTTTTGATGATGAGAATTGTTTGTTAAACTAATTGCTAAACCAAATGGGCATCCAGTCCTGCATTTTTTGATTTTTAAAAGTCTGGTAGATGAAGGAATCGAACTCACATTCACCGAATTGCTAGGAGCGCTACAGGAGAGACGCTTTGATAGGAATGAAATATTTAAAAATTACTATATCCGTCAGGGTTATTGCATCATGTTGGGTATACTGTGGTAGAACGATCTACAAGCTGTTTATTATAGTGTCGATATCAATAAAATATATCAATACCATCGAGAAAATATATGAAATTTTGATGTCTTAATCTGCAAACCAGCCAACTTGTGTAAAATATTCAGTAGCAAAAAAAAAATTAGGTTAATGTGTATGTTTCTGCATGAAATTAGCTAGCGTGTACGGATAATTTTATGTATTGATTTTTTTTTGTAAATTTTGTGCGTTTTGTGCGAAATACAGGATGCCAATCTTATCCTCTGGGAGTAACCCCATATGTTCTTTGAAGGGAAAGAGCTTCTCAAGTTGGTTCGACCATTTGTCAAACCGACCGGCCATTGAGACTTGGTTTATACGAATGATAATTTTCTAGCTTTTAAATAATTTGCAAAATCTTACGGCGAACAAAACGGTCTCTTCTCGAAAAGGCTAGATATTAACAGGGTATAATTGGTTGGAATAGGAATCACGCACACTCTAGCGCACGCCAACCAAGGTCTGGGAAGCTGCTCCTGGGAAACTTGTGGCACTTATGAAGAGCGCCTCACGTTCGTTACGCCACGGTATACGCCCGCATAACGGGTGTGGAGACGTGGCGGGTGGTGGAGGGAAAGCAAGTATATAAGTAAATAAGTGAATAATATGATTTATTTGCACCATGATATATGCATTTCCCGTATTAATGTGACAATTCAATGTTATTTAAATATATCGATCAAAGATTCCAAGAAAATTTGTTAATTTTATTTGGATCTGAGACCTACACTTCAATGTATATTATACAATACAATTCTGCTATTTTCTATCAAAAGTATATTATTCGTAAGCAGTTTTACAAATGCATCAATTGAAATGTCTTATTCTATATGAAATATGTAAATCGCTTTAAAATATTGAAATAATCAGTTTTCACACACTCCTGTAAATACTTATCAAATTTGCACTTTGAACCATCGATATGTATATTTATTCTTCTTCTTCATCCATGTTCCCTTCCTAAGTGGAGTATATGGACACCACATGCCGCCTCCAAGAATCCCTGTCGCCTGCCAGTATTCTTGCGTCCTCCCAGGTCA
>JAGVSQ010015264.1:0-10229 GCA_022683975.1 Rhyacophila evoluta
CAGCGCGCGAACTTTTTGAAACGCCAATGCGTGTGAGTGTATTAGTGTGTGCGAGTGTTTTGTGCTGCCAACTTCAGACATATTTCCGAAGTCGCGGACGTTTTCCTTCATTTTTACCCCAAAGGGTATATGAATATTTGTAAATTAAACACTTATTCTTGCTTATATTCACTCGACTTGGATGTCAGACAATTTCTCAAGCTATTGGGCATTATAGCTGCCAAAATATTATTATTCACTTCTGCTCTAGATAACACAATAAGGCATCCGTTCATGCATCGTTGAATTTTTAAAAGCCCTTAGCAGCTGTGTGATTTAAACCCGTAACATCCACGACCAGAGCGATATTATTTGTTATTAAAAATATTCAATCATTGTAAAATGAAATTCTTTCATTGAAATATTAACTTCATAAATGTTTACTTTACTTATAAATGTAAGAAATTACTATATTTATTCTCTTTGTACCTATAATATTTACAACCTTATGTTATTATTGCTATAAATGACTTTTTTCAAACCTGCTTAATGGGTATTTATTCCGATTTTACCTCAAGAAACTTATTTAAAGACTTCTTCTTGCTAAAATAAACACCCCCTTGATTTCTCGAAATTATTTCAATTACACTTACTATGCCTTAAGTAATCAGGGATTGATGGTAACCCTTTTAATAAATTTTAGGTAAAACAGATAAAGGAAAAATTTACAAAAATTGTGGAATCTGCTAAAAACAGTAATTTGTTTCAAGAGTTTTATTTAACAAAATCAATTTATGGCAATCTACAAGCACGGGAAGCTGCTGTTGAATGTTCATCATGCACGGAATTAATGGGAGTACAAGGACTCATCAAAGGTGGAAACAATTCTTCTCAAGCAGTGTTACAACACTTTGAACATTTTGGACTTGTGGTACCGCCTAACTGTAGGTAAGTTAAATATATTAAAATTGAAAGTAATTTTTTTAATAAATCTTTCTAAAAATATTGAAAACCTTAGATTGCCTTACAAGAGAGGTAAGTAAGTCATTTGGGAATATGTGTCACCATAATGCTGCAGTCTGGAGTGGGCCCAGGTCTACAACAGTAAAAGTCTCATAGTTTCCACTATTCTGGTACACTAAATCAACACCTTCCTAGTTCTTGGGTGTCAATTACTTTTATGCAAGGCTTCCATTATATCGCGCACGGTCCAGTTATCTAATTTAATGAATTGTACAATTTGTAGGCTCTTGTATTAACTGTAGAGTTCATTGTGTGTCTTTAAAAATTCATTTGTATATACTGTATTTATAATAATTAAGAATCTAAAAAAATGGCTTAATTTATATTTATTTTCAGATTTATCTGTGGTGATGTGAGAAAAACAATCTACAATGTTCATGACCAGTCCTTCGACTTAGTGTTAATGGATCCACCATGGTGGAACAAATATATCAGACGATTGAAAAAATCCAGGCCCGACTTGAGGTTATTCTCAAATTACCTCATCATAAATTCAATATGCTTAAATATGAAGTTAATTTTGTTGATTATATTATATCTGTGGCGCTATTTCTGTAATCACCCTATAATATTTAGATTATAAAGACTTTTTAAGTAAATAGAAGTCTAACTAAAGAAATATCTAGACCAAGAATAATCCTAATAATAACTAATAAATTTTCATATTTAAATTTTTGTAAATTATAATTTAAATTATTTTGTATTTGTATACTATTATTTTGTCCACCTACAAAAAAAATGTTATTAACTTGGTAATCGGAATTTTTGAGCTGAAAATATTTTTACTATTTATCGGTAAAATGGTAAATTAAGTCAATTATATATGTCAAATATACTATAGTTTTTTTTTCCATATTTCTGTAACCACATTGTTTACTTTAATAAATCTTTCAGTTACAGTATGCTATATAATCATGAAATCGAAAGTCTTCCCATTGCACCAGTTTTATCTAGTGCAGCATTGATTGCAGTCTGGTGCACCAATTGTGAGGGTCATGAAAGAACGATCATTGATGAGATGTTCAAGAGATGGACTGTAAAATATGTGGCAACATGGTATTGGATGAAGGTAAAGTAGATTGTCAGTTATTGTTAGAGATTAAGAAACTTGAACCTGGACAATTGAAAAAATATGCTAATTCAAATGATATTTTTATTTTGTTATGTTATTCTACACTAATTCTTATTAAGTTTTATAATTATTGCAGTGACCTAATGTGTCGATATTGTTTAATAATCTATTTATATTGATATTGTACCGAATTTGCGTTGATCAATTGTTATAAATGTTTTCAAAATGTCAAAAATTCCCAAAAAAAAATTTTTTGTAGGCATGAAAACTGTCTGTCCAAAATAATTTGTATTTTCTTGTATATTAGTGTTTTCATATCCTATTGAATAGATAGTTGTTGATTGAAATTTGAAGTGATCAGTTCTCCTGTAAGCTTACATTTCATTTATCTACATACATACATTGTACAATTAGCATAATTAGGAGGTTTAATGTACTGTATAAATAGTCTTCCATTTCTTTACAATAAAATTCTAATAAAAAAGTTAAAAGTAATCTCGATTTGAAGATACTCTTCAGGCAGCATTTCTTAGCCACAATTATTCTTAATTATTTCCCCAGGTGACAAAAGCCGGTGAACCAATCTGTCCTTTTTCAAATGGAAATGGCAAACAGCCTTTTGAACGCCTTATCATCGGATCAAATATGGAAGATAATTCAGCATTGAAATTAACTGATGGTAAAATAATTGTTAGTGTACCCAGTGCGCTGCATTCTCACAAACCTCCATTAAACGGTAATAATTATAATTTTATTATTTTTTTTTCTTTATCCATGCAGTAAAAGTATAAAGTATTTTATATGAATATATTTATATTTTAGATTTATTGCTTCCATTTCTGAAAGAAGATAGCCAATGTCTGGAAATTTTTGCCAGATATTTACTGCCGAATACTACCAGTTTAGGATTGGAGCCACTGAGATGGCAGCATGCTGCACTGTATAGTTGGGAAGAGACTGAAAACTAAGTGTTGAAATGATTAATTAATTTCACATATAAATCTATGGGAAGTGAAATAAAGTAAACACAGGACCCTGTCGTGCTATGAAGCAGAAACGCGGCTGCATCAGGCGGCATAAGTATCGAATTCAATATAAATTTTCCAAATGCAGGATTCATGTGGAGGCGCTGTTTTCGAACTATGCGATCTACTAAGTACAAAAGTAAAAGAAAGAACGAACAAAAAGTTCTGGATGAATGTACGAAAGTAGAAATCTCAAGAAGGGGCGAGACCTAAAAAAAAACCAAAATCTTTGGGAGGACGTGAAATTCTGAGTGCGAGATGGGCGGCACTTTAAAGACTTGAATCACACTGGCAAAACTGAGTAAACCAATTGAAATTATAGAAAAAATAAATACTTAGATGCGTTGATATTCTAGATTTCTTCAAAGTTTCAGGTACTGATAATAATATTATCATACTTAACTCATTGAAATTTGCCACATCAACATCAGAGTAACTAACATTGATTACTGTATTCTGTTATTAAGAATGATATTTAAATATCAAAGAATAGTAATTTCAGAGATAAACTGCTATAAATATCTCATGATGAAAGACTGTTTTAACTGATATGTATTATATATTGTTATATTAAGCACTTATCTTGACTTTTTATTATATTTCCCCGGCGACTGAATGGTAAGAATACATGCTTCGGTGCTGGAGGCTATAGGTTCGAATCCCACAGCTACACAAGGAGATTCAAAAATTCAATGATACAGCACTGGATCCAAATGCATTGAGCTATTGGCTGACAACCACTAACTCACTCAAATCTATTGGGAATCCGTGTCCTTTATTTAAATTTTTAATTTTCAATGATAAAGTGAATGTGCTCGCTAACTTTGGGACCACGATATAACCAAGTTAAAATAAAAATAAAAATATTCATGAAATATCTTTTTATTTCAAATATATAGTCTAATATAAACAATTATGTATTACTGGCCTAAAAAATCAAACACAAATAAAATCGTAATTATTGTTCTTCAAAATGTATATCCATATACTCCACTTTCGAAGCGGACATCTTCACACCGCGTAGATCCTTATGCTCCAATTTCGGAGTAGACATGGTGAGAAAAAAATATTGATTTTTTAATCAGAATAAAAACAATCAAAATATGTCAATTTATATGTAATGGAATGTTTTCTTATAAATACGTGCTTGAGAAATTAATTAATATGTTTTATTGTTTATAGTAATAACTACGTAGTTATAAATACTTATTTGTGCAGTTTATTAGAGAGAATTTAAACTTAAGAATAGTTTCATTTAGAGTGCCCATTACATGAGTTGATTTTGTTGTATTTCTTTGTATAGCCATCGGGGTTCATGGTCTGCCATCGCCAGAAATCGGCACCTAAAGGCAAAATAGAAAGATTATAATAATGACACAAAACACAATCATAATTGACTTAAATTACTGGGTCAAGTCAACTGAATGGGGATTGATAAACAACTGGTAGCCATAAAATTTGTATATTATGTAATGGATAATCAATTTAATCAATGAAATGCAGTCTACTGTTTTGTCAAATTTCTTTTTTCTTAGTTTTTATAAATCGCTGATTTGTATTTTAGCTATACACCAAAGTGTTTTATAGTAGCTCTCTCTGAATCCTATAGATATATCGTTTAAATATGGTTATCAGTTGTATCATATAATATTTCCAAACCCAAACTCTAAACAACGATCTATTTAAAGGGGTACATTTTTCAAATAATTTGAAATAATAGAAATACAGTTTTTCTTACACATGTCCTCCAATGATAGCTTGGTGGTCCAATTGAGTTCTTCTTTAGCGAGGCTGGGATCTGCCCACATGGCACAAATATCTCCGGCTCTTCGGCCTTCCATCTTCAGTGGAACGTGAGCCCCTGTCACCCGTTCAAAGACATCCACAAGCTGTCGAACGGACACCCCTTTACCTGTTCCCAGATTGTATACCTTTGAAAATCAACAACAAATACTTTTATCAAACACTTTTTAAATTGAAATTATGAGCGCTTAAGAATAGATATTTACATGGGCATAAAAAAATGATATTAAAAAGATAAATACCTTTAAGCCTAGGTGTGTGGAACTGAGTAGTTTTAATGCAGCCACGTGACCACTTGCCAAATCCATTACATGAATGTAGTCTCTTACACCTAGAAGAAGAATAAAATATAATGACATCCATTTATAGCAAATCATAATATCTAACGAGAACTGAATTCGAAAGAAGAGTTTCGAAAACAAATGCTTGTGTTAGTTTTTGCGGGTAATATTAAGGATCCAATCAAACATCTCCCTGTTACATCAACAGTAGCAAATGTAGTACTCAATGTTGGAGGATTGATACGGGTCGTATACTTTTCATAGGTGATATATTTAAAGACAAAATGCATAGTAAAAAAACAATATTCAAGCATCTATATCTAGATTGATGGCATTATTTTTTTAAACCGTCTGCTTAGTATATATCTGTGTCTGTGTGTATTTCCACAATCTGAAGGCTATTTCATAAATGATTGTCAAGGTGTAAATACCTGTGCCATCTTCCGTTGCGTAGTCACTGCCGAAGATTGTTAAGGCGGGTTTTTTACCGAGAGCCACCTGGGCCATGAACGGCATGATGTTGGCAAATTCTTTAGTTGGATCCTCCCCGATCAAGCCGGACTGGTGAGCGCCAACAGGATTAAAGTATCGAAGAGCAATTATATTCCATGTCTATGGATTGTAAATAAGAAATACATTGCAATGAATAATCATTTCAGATTTTTAACATAGATTAAAAAATAATTGTTAGAAGTATTCCATTAAATTTTAAGAATATAAAGATATAATTTTCATATAGCACCATAAGTCGATAGTTAGAATAACTCTTTCTATAATATTATATAATTTAATATATTTTTATCAGAATTAAAACAAATAGGTTTACTTTTGACAATCAAACCACCTTGAACATAATTCGAAAAATATATAAGTGGAATCTTTTTATTAAGTTTAATTACGTTTTCCTTTTTTAAGCTTGTAGTAAACAACATAAAAATAGTATTTTAATACTAATTAAATCAGAAATACATTGCTATTTTGGTTAATTTTTTATAATTATTACGCTGTACAATTCTTTAATGACACTTTGTTTCATTAAATTACATACCACAATATAAATTGTTAGTGTCAAAGTTCTATAATATGACGATATCATAAGTGTAATAAGCTTATCTCGATAGAAAAAAACAATTTATGTAAATTGTACATTTTTAAGTCACAAACTCGTTAAATCCAGTGGCGGATCAAGTCAAGTGGGGGCCCCAAGTGGCAAAAATTTCAGGGCCCTCAAACTCTAGTTAAGAAAAAAAGGTTCAAAAAAACTTTCATGAAGTTATTCACAAAAAAAAAGTAATCAAAAAATTCATAAATGCATTTCCATCTTGCGTTATTTCATTGCAAATTCATCAATTATTAGCCATGACAGAACCCAAGCCCGACCCTAGGAGATAGATGAATTGAATTGTTCATTTAACTTTTATAATATAGATCCTTTCAATACTATTAATTAGTCTTTTAAAATACCCTTTCACCTCTTAGAATGTCTATTCATTTTAAATAAAGATAGAAATCTCTTTTTGCAGGAGATATCATGTTTATCAAAATCCCTAACTTACGTATGCGTTATTTGTAAATATATTATTAAAAATTTATTCATTAGGTATAAATATATGTATACCATTATGTTGAATATTATATTATAAGTAAGAACATACATAGTCTCTAGTGAAACTCTTGTCATTATTACAATATTTGGATAATAAAATGTAATAATTTGAAATATATATATATATATATATAAAAGTAATTTTCCTCGAACCCTAATGAAAAGATATTTTAAGACCACCATAACCAACTTAATTTAGTATCTCAGGGCCCTACGCAGCCACTTGTTCTCCTCCACTGATTAAATCAGTAACGCATAGTATCTTTTAGTATAGAAAACACCATGGGATATATTCTGTAATGCATTCTATTTTTTTCATCAAACTTTTTGGCCATATGGATACCATGCTATTGTCTACATGTCAAGATATCCTTGTCAAGACACTTTCCATTATTAAGCACTTAAAATATTTTAGCTTGAAATAAAAACGACTAGAAAGAAAAATATTGAAATGAGGTTGGTTACCTTATCTGCTACTGATAGATCTTTTAACATCTCTTCTATGAAATATTTTGTCCGACCATATACATTAGTTATAGTTCCTGTGGGGTGATTTTCAGTTATAGGCAGTGACTCTGGCTCTCCGTATACGGTACAGGAACTGGAAAACACTAATTGGAAGCAACCATGCCTTCTCATCACCTAGAAAACAGCAGCACTTTTGTAAAATGGAGAAATTAATTAATTATTTACCGTCACAGCAGGCAATTTAACTTGTTATATTCTTTGTATTATTTTTTATTAAAGATGGTCAAATATATTGTACCATTCAACTTTATTGCTTATTAAATATTTCAGATTTTATTTACAGGGGAATGTCTTCACTGACCAAAAATTTCTTTGAAAATATTCCCCTATTTATGATATTGATCTTGTCAGACATAATAATTTTCTGCTACACTGAAACTTCTTTTACTTTGAGTCATGTCGAATAAACTGTTTAAAAATGAGAGTTTCTTTGAATAGTTTCAAAGTTAGTCACATTTGTCTTCCAGCATTAAAGTCTACCTTTGTTTGATTTAAAATGTATAACATTTAGAAAATAATCATACGCCATACCTCTAGTAAATTGAGCATCCCAAGGAGATTGTTCTGATAATACATTAGGGGCTGTAGCATAGATTCACCTACAGCTTTTAGGGCAGCAAAATGAATGACGCAGTGTATTGTATGCTGTAAAAAATACAAAACTGTGATTAAAAATAATATTTTTTTATTTTAATAAACTACAATATTTAATATATTTCAAATTATTAGTTTAAAAAAAACTGTGCTACTGGCACAATGCATAAAACTAGAGAAAAAAATTAGCATAGATGCCTTTTGTATGCATCCCTTCGAATTGGTCTGCTTCATAACAATCTGTCTTAATATGGTGTGTGTTGAGATAGGTACATCAACGTACATTATACGCAAAGTTTGCTTTCAAACTACGTAGACATTACATACACACGGAACGTTCTTCGTAGATGATCTGTATGGATAAAAAAATATTTTCTAATAAAAAATATAATGGCAAATACTATCCCAACACAGCATTTAACAAAGAATACATCTATAAATACTGTAGAATGTTCATATTTGATTTGAAAAAATAAATTTACATTTTAATCTCCAAGATCTCCAGTTTTGTATAAATGTAAGGTTATCCAGACTTATTTGTTATATATCGTCGCCAAAGTGTAAAGTGTAAAGTATAATTTTATTTTTTGTTATCTATTATACTATTAGCACATTTTTTAATTAGTACATATGTTTATAAGATGTGTACAAACGTTATTACGAGTGTGTTAATGCAAAAATGTGATAGTGATACAGGAGATTGCTAAAAATAAAACAATACTTAAAAAGTGACTTAAGCCAAAAAATCAAGATATGTGTTCCTGCAATATTAGCGACGATATATAGATTATAATCTTTTATGATGAACTGCATATGGCTGTTGTTTTTCTTTCCGTATTTTAAGCATACTTATAGATTATTTTAACATTCACTTGTGCTTAATTTTATGAGTTTCTGAAATAATAAACAGACAAAAACGAACATCTGGTAAATCTTCTTAATTCGACCGATCATATATAGATGATAGAGGATGTATTATATTTACCTTATTGAAAACATCCTCTAAAGCTTCTTTATTGAGTAAATCACACTGGTAGAATGTAACTGTCTTCCCTGTGATTTCTTCGACTTTCTTGAGAGCAGCAGAGCCGTCTGCTCCACCAACAGCATTGGCAAAGTTGTCGAGTGCCACTACTTCGTATCCTGCCTCGAGGAGCTCCACCACGCAATGACTGCCGATGTACCCCGCACCGCCCGTCACCAAGACCGTTTGGAACACCATTTCCTTCAAAATGATCAAAGAAAACAATTACTTAATGGATTTTTTGTAATATTGTTTTAAGATTCAGCTATCACCGCTAACTTGTTGAACTTTCTACAGACAAACCATATCACAACCGGAATCCGTCGTATATAATTCTCATATGATTCTTATAAATTTCACACATATCTCAATAAGTACCTCACAACTGATAAGTAGAAATTTTATGAACAATAATGATGGGTATAATAGGGTGTTAATCGTCTATAAAACCGAACCATTGTTTGCAATGCAGTATACATGTATAATATTAGCTCTCGTTAGAATTATCTTTGCATTGTATGACCAAGCATTCTTCACAATCGTAGTTCAATAGATAAAACCAAAAGATGGTTTGGAACCAGTGGTTAGGTACCATAGAATAGTTGCTCCAGGCGCACGAATCATGGGGGCGCAAAATTAAGACGGGTGAAATAAAAACTAGACGTGAAATAAAAAAAAACAAGAAACTATAATCATATGAATAAAATTATATAAAATTACAATCGCTTACAAGGGGACGCAGCGATTTGCTCCAGGGCGCTGAATATGTAGCTACGCTACTGTTTGAAATCCAAGTGGTCAAATTTCGTGGGTGCATAAAAATTCACATATTTTCAATGTATTTACTAGGATGGCAAGGATCGGCGGTTATAATAATGTACCTATAAAAATAATTTATTAAAATATCTCCACACTATGTCCATGTTCTTTGCATTGAAATGCTCTGATTTGGAGCGTAAGTAGTAATTTACTTAATTACACGGTGTTTTTTTACGCAGTTTCAAAATAGCACGGTGCTACACCCCCCAATTTTTTTTTTGCTTAAATACAGTGAACCCGAAAATTTCAAAAGAATTATTACACAGGCTCTGGATATCTCAAGTGATGAAAGCGATGTTGTATAAAATAGGTTCCATGACAACTGCTCATATGACAGTTGCTTACATGACAAGTGCGCACATGACAAGTACACACATAACAACTGCACGCATGACAACTGCTCACATGACATCTGCGTAATGCTTAATTTACGTAATTATAGTATAGAAAGATTTTTATATTTTATTTAAATAAT
>JAGVSQ010015265.1:0-10229 GCA_022683975.1 Rhyacophila evoluta
ACGTTTCGAGTCTGGCAGATAACCGCTGGAGTACACAATAACGTAATATTACGGCACCCGCAGGCCAAGTGTTAAGTTGTATGCATTCTGACTATCGAATAAAGCTTAAAAAATAAGGGTCACGTCCTTTTTTACATATATTCACAGTCGATTATTATATGAGTTCATTTATTTTTATTGTGAACAGAAACACCATAGAAATACAAGTTGTTTCACGTGGGTGCATAGCCGAATATTTTCCACTCCGATTGAACAATACGTAGAAATCATTTTGAGGTTATGTTTTGTAAATAATAAAACCAGTATTCGTTATTCTGAGTGATTATCCAGCCGATTAATTCCCGAATATGTTTTTGATAAAAATCGGCCCACCAGCCACCTAAACGTCAGGGCTTGTATTACACACTTGTCAAGAGATATTGCATTTGAAATTCAAAAAAGTTCTCTATGGAAAATCACAGCTGTCAAAATAGGTTATCCACTCGAGTAACTTTCGATTAGCCATCTCTTGTAATTAATTCAAAACCGGACTAAATGTCTATGATAATCTGATTTTGTAATTTTTTTGTGCTTTTAAACACGTCAGTTTTTGACACTTCGTTATAAAATTAATATTATTATATTTAATGCTTAACGATAGACTGACTTTTATCTTCACCCGTTGGTAGACTATTTATTATTGTTACTGTAATATTGCTCCATGCATGAAACATATGGACCACCGTAATGGAAAATCTTGAACAGAGACTCTTAATCTCTAATCTTTGTTCATATATACAACGCTAAAGAAAGTGACAGTGCCATTTTAAAATGATATTGTTTTGTATTATGAAGCTGACGCTAGTTGATTTTAAGTATAGAAACTATGACGGAAAAAACTTTAAATATTAGTCAAGGTTTTCATGATTGACAATTTACAATACATTTAGAGAAATTGATACAGTTTTCTTATCGTTTATCTAAACATATCGACTGTACAAAGGAAAAAGGACGTAACGCACGCAGAATTCTTTTTACGGGAGGCACGAAAAACGTTTATTCAATAATTCAAAATTTTAAATAGACACAATTTTAAACTGCACTAAAACTTAAACTGATGTTTTATTTACTTGATTAGGTATCAAATTAACAAGTTATTTAAGAAAAACCGATGAAATTGATCTGATGGAAGTACTTTTACAGGCCATTTTTTTTCAAGCTTAAAACTTAATTTTAGATAATAATTCGGCATTTGCAGTATACATTTTTAAAATATTGTGTGTGCTTGGTTTTATAGATTGTCATAAACCATTAAAAAAAAAATATTTGGAAAAAAAACTAAGGGTTACATGCTTTTTCGTTTCCACTGTCGATATATTGATTGTGTATGCAACTATAAGACTTAAACCAACAAAATTACTTATGATTCGCAAACCCACACTCCTATAAACTCAGCCATGGCAGGCTGCAAAGTTATTTCTGGTAAAATAAAATAACACACATAAACAATCTAAAAATTTTCGATCACTGAAAGTATATTTTTCACCATATCTGCTCCAACTGTGAAGCATATGAAACTCCACAGTATGAAGATTTCCAAACGAGAAATGCAGTATTAAAGCTCTTCGCAATTTAAATTCATTTATTGATGGTTTTTTTTCATGAGAATTGATTATCAGCTAATTTCTCAACCCAAAAGCCATCTAGTACTACATCTTTGGATATTAAAATTCTAGCAGCTGTGATAATCAAACCCGCAAATCTGGATTTGAAATAGGGGGAATTAAGAAGGCACATTAAACATTGACAATTGTTTTAAAAACAAAATGGTTATCAGACAATTGTTCAACACATTTGATACTCAGCCCTGCATTTTTGAATTTAAAAAATATAGGACAATATTCGGAAGAGAGGTTATTCTCAATTGCTTTCTTTTCGAAAAGCTTTCAGTATTGAAACATTTATGGCAGAATTATTAGATAGCTTACACGAGGGAAAGGAAAATATCTTAACTTCTCAGTACCCAGTCTAAATATAAAATATCAAGAAAACTGAGAGCACTGATAGTGGGCTCCATTTAACTTCAGTTAGATAAGAGGTAGGATTTTTTTTTAATCCAGCAACTAACTACGGAGTGTAAATGAGTACATTGGAAATATAATAAATTAATTGATGAAAAATTATCTTTGGTTTTTAAGTGTTTTCAAATATATAAACACTCATTTCTTCAAGATATTTGTAAGGAAATAGTGTGTATATAGATGTACGAATATATTGACAACACAATAAACCAATTTCTAAATAGTTTGATAAATAAAGAGAGCATAAATAAATTTATAATAATATATTTCGACAAATACCTACGCTATACCGGGTAGTATAATAAAAAAAACCAATCCAATACTTTATTAGTCATGAAGCTTTTTTAATGAAGGAATGCAATCAAAGAAATAGCCTTACAGTGGCGTGCCAACAATCACTCTTTAAGGCACTCAGTTGTAAAATTATCCACGGTATTGTAAGGCATCACTTTTTTCACATGTTCATAAATATACTGAGCATATAATTCATCTTGACAGATTGTTTTTAGTACAAGATTAGTCACACGTGCATTATATTCAAATTATTTAACTAGTGGGTATCCAATTTTGCATTTTTGATTTTTAAAAATAAATAAATATGCGGGACTTCAACACGTGACCTCTGGTGTGGAAGTTTACGTGCTTATAATGTAATATATTTTAATTAAGGCTTTACTAAACTGAAAAAAATACCGTTTTAGTAAAATTGTTATATCGGAGGCCACAGAATTAAATTCATTATTTACAATCATATTTTAATAAAACGATTTCATAAAATATTTCAGTCCATATGATACACTTTTCACAAGGGCATGGTAAAATGACATTATTTTTTTAGCACTAGTTTTAATGTGATCTTTCTTTAAATCTTTCAATCAAAAATCGGCACAAAGACATATGGACCTAAACAAAGTACACCGTAGTATGGTCGCAAAATACTCCCCCGTGATTTTATCGTCACTATCAACCGTTGCAGAGTAAACCACTACAAGGTGACAGAATCTTTGGTACGTGTTAGTATTGTTGGCAATAACTTGTAAACGTGGAAAGGAAAATGAAGATATCAATCACTTGTTTGGCAATGTAATCTTTATGATACTCAAATATTGGGCATATTATAAAGATTATTTAGACTTAAGTTTCAACTGTCTCTTTCAATGAAAGTTTTGTTACAGTCTCCGTATATTGCTTCAAGCATGTAAGTTTTTTTTTTTTTTGAACTTAAAGATTTGAAATTTGAACTTAAGATTTAAATGTAAATTGTGTTCCTGGTTTTTTGTTAAGATGTGTTAACTTTTTAGTCAAAATAAACTTTTTTGAGGTTTCAGCTGGCTTCAATAGATAAATATCAACTTCCAAATACACAATAAAACAACAAATGCATGTTGTATTATACTTAATGTTCGAAACACTTTAGAGTGTGGGATTATAAATCAATATGTGAATTTCATAAATTATTTAATATTTTAATTATAGATTAATTGAAAAATTTGATACGCTACTGTTTAGGAAGGCGTGTTGTTCATCACACGTATTGATTGGATTAATCCAACCAAAACGCAATAAAGTGCATTACAATTAATAATCTGTCTCTTTCTCGCGCTAAATGATTCGCCTCTATCCCACGCTTTCACACAATTGGTTTTCAGTCAATTTCAAAACGTTTAATGAATATCCCACACACAAGAAAATATCTTCATACGTAAGAGTATGTAAATATATTTGTCTCTGATTTCATTGTCAACATACAGCAGATATTGCAAGACAACCACAGACAAGGCAATCTTGTTGCAACATATGGAACCATCATTAAAATTAAAGTATTAAAATTTTTGCTTCTGTCACCAAGAGGTTAGAATACGCGCCTTGCATCCAGGGAATGCAGGTTCAATTTCCACGCTTGCTAGATGTTTAAATATCTTATATCTTATAACCAATCAAAAAGATTTTAAATATTTTTCTCTGAAACTGCATTGGATTCTTCAGTTTCGGCACTTCTCGACGTTGCAATAAAATCTAATTTATCAAATATCAGCAATCAAATGGATACGAATGGAAACCTAAATATAGCATACACATTAATTAAAAATTTTTCATGTATTGAGGAAACTATAAGTTATTAATTCAAACAAATTTAAATAGTATGTTAAAACAAATCATAGCAATGAATAAGATTAATAATAAGGAAACAATTTGCAAGAAAAAGGAATAGAAAGATTGCTTGACGAGTGAGTTAGACAAATTCTATTTCAAACATTTGTAAAACAACATTAATTTATTCTCACTCAAGTGGAAGATATTACATCTATAACCGAAGCGATTTTATTAACAAACATTGCTCTCCCTATTAGCATCACAATTTTATTGTATTACTAAGTCGTACTGTATTTTCATGTAACCAAGAAAAGTCTTTTGTAGTGGCAATACATTTATTTATAAATAACTGTATTATACGTAGAAATATTTATATTTACGTGGTATCTGCACCAGTAAAATAAATATTGGCATTATATTGAAATCTTATTGAACTGAATTCAAAAGATTTTCAGCTTTGAATGCCGCAAGTATTTTTGAGAACACGTCGCAAACAAATCAATTCGATTCACTATGTGATGCACCAATGAGATTTTTTAATATTAAGGCAAATGCATTCAATTTTTATTAAGCGTTTCGGTATCTGTTGCAATCGCCATTTGCAAAGCTCACATGAAAAGTTCTCGCTCATAAATTCGATGAAAAAGACTTCGCTGCTCTGCTTTACCATTGATGTTCGAAGGAAAGTTCTTTAGACATGCCATAAACTAAAGCTTCGTCAGTGTGGAACTGAGAATTTTTCAATATACAATTAATATTATATTATGTATATTATAGGAATGCGGGCTCAATTCCCATATCTTATAGATTTAAAAAAAATCAAAAAACAACACTGGATGCCCATTGTTGCCCAAAAATCTTTTAAAACATTTTTTCACGTTGCGGATATCCGTATACTCCATTTTCGAAGTGGATATCTTCTCACTGTGTAGATCCATATGCTCTACATTTGGAGCAAACATGTATAAACATGTTAAGCTGGGTAAAATTTGATAATAGAGAACATTAAATCAAGTCCCACAGCTGCACAATTAATTCAAAATTAAAATATGTAGAACTCATTATCCAACTGATTGACCAATCTTCGTAAAAAACTGTCAAAGGTAAATCTTCACATTACAGAATTTTAAATGATTCGCTTGTGGAGTTAGCATAGTTCGATAAAATATCTTGCATTTTTCGTTAGTATTATTAGGTTCAATTGTCGATAGCTATTTCAGTCGCATCATCTTTATCGGGACGGGTTATAGTTTTTTCAAAAACCAATGCAACTCAATTGACTATCAACAAAATACTGTGCTGGTTAGGTCACGTACATTGACGCAGATGAACAAAATCAATTATAATAATTTCCAGCAGTTCATTAGAATGAAGAAGAAGAAACACACTATGCATTCGGAGATTTAAAAAGAGTAAACAATGAGTGTTTTGCACTTGGCTACAGAGCACGGCCATATGAACGAACGAGGGACTAAGAAATCTGTTTCAGGATCTAATGCCCATCTGTGAGTTATCGAAATTTTAATAATAACAATATCAGTACACGATTTTCAGTTTGTAAGCTTTAAATAAAGCTCTATAAGGATGACTCAATTAAATGTAATCATAACTTAGTATTTATATAATCTATTTTTGGTCCACTTCGTACCCGTGCATTGTGAGATTTCTCTTCAGAGGCGCACCTGTTTCGAATAACAAAGAGGATCACAGTAATACATAAACATACTGAAAGCATGCGCATTCTGAACATAAACGTTTTACTTGACTGAACTAACGTTTAATCCGAATGGATTTACCATTATTTCATTCGTAAAGTTCTCTCGAATATGAACAACGCACATGTACGTTAACCCTTTCTTTGCTGGTAAACACAAACGTATATTTGCCAGAATCTTTTAACACCTGTATATTATACATTTAATAAGAAAAAATTTGATGAGTAGGCTTACTTACTCATTTATTTAGTATTTTTTTTTCAAATATGACAAAGTCTATCACCATATTTATTTTGTTTAAATCAGATCTGTCACTCGAGTAAATAATGCAGTTCGTATTTTTACGAACTCTTATATCTAAATACAATTTATCAATTACAGAGTTCTTTTTTATAAAAAAACTATAGTTAACAAATATAAATATACAAGTTTAGTCCTATACTTATAGAACTTCAATAATGTAGTTAAACAAATTCGAAAACCAAGTGCACGCATGCTTTGACAGCAATCGAGACAGCGACGAGTTTATATCCTATAAGTATATGTAATTACATAAAAGAAACTTCCAAAATACAAAATTTGATACTCAATAAATTGAGCGATTGACTGATTATTGAAAAATAGTCTGTCAAAAAAAGTTTTCATACTGTGGAAATTTACGTGCTCTAAATAAAAAACAATGTAGGCCAAAACATCATTAATTGCAACCATCGATACTCCAGCTAAATGTGACCACCATCCATTTACTTCGTCCTTAGACTTAAATAATCAGGTGTATCCTGGAGTTCTGATATCGAGAAGCGACTTATTTTAATCGACCTAAATATTTTGGGAGTTCATATAAACTGTCTAAAATTAGGTTGCCATGCATTTAAGTATGTTGAAATTAAAGGGAAATAAAATAAATAGTCTTATTTGGTCAAGCGATCACTTTTGATCCTCATGTTAATTAATGTTTTTTTTATTAAAAAAATAAAAAAATGATGGCAACCTTCTACGTTTACAATATTTATATACAAATAAATTGATGCTACGTTATTTTAAAGCAGGTTGTTATACAAGATTGTCGCCGCGAGCTTACGAATTATTATACTAACTAACAGCTACCTCACTTTTCTTTCAGTAGCGAGTTATAAATCATGACTCATGACTCTTTATGAAAAAAGCTCTCGTAGAAAAATGAAGCTTTAAGCTCATTCAATGTGGGGCAATAAGCATATTTTTACAAATATTCCCACAAATTCTATTCAGCTATTGGTCATATCAATGATTAGTATGCAGATCCGATATTGACTTCTCCTCATGAAGGAAGTGTTATTGCACCAGTTTGCGAACTGTGATAAACATTAACAATCACGTTTAAATTGATTATATTAAAAACAGCGTTATATCAGGTTTCATATCTATATTTTCCATATTTTAGATGACTTTTTTTACATTGCTAGTTATTTGACGATCATTTCTTTACGGCGTTCAATTTGACGCATACATGCATAAAATATCCAACTCAATTTTTATCTTTTTTAAATATAAATTCAAATAAAATGTCTCATAATATATATATAAAAATCCTTCCTTTCTAAGCACATCAAATAACTTGTTTTTATTCAATCCTATATTTTTTCTCCTCAGTAGCATGCATGCCTCGCAATCCAAGGAATGCGGGTTCGATTTCCACATCTGCCGGATTTGAAAAAAAATATCTAAAAATACAGGACTGATGATCATTGGGTTGAGCAGTTGTCTGAAAAATAAATCTGTCAAGCCGTCTTCACATTATGGAGATCCATATACTCCACTTTCGAAGTGGATATCTTCATACAGTGTAGATTCATATGCTCCACTTTTGCGCGAACGTGTTACAAATATAGCCAATCGCATAAATAGATACTTGAGCGTATTTTTAATTAAATATCTTCCATTTGGACCGAGTTACTGAGTCATAACAACGATCGACTAACAAATCACACTGTTTCAATAAATTTTGGCAGGCCGATATTAAATTTACTGGCGCCAAAACTGCGTGGGACGGTCTCACTCTCGTCAGTGCAGTTCGACGGTCAGGGCGGATCCATCATATTATTATCTCCATATAGAATCGCACACGCCAACTTCACTCCTTCGTAGTGTTATATAAACACAACCTGCTAAGCAAACATGCTGAGTGAAGAAGCCTAATTGGCTACATATTTTATTGAAATGTGTACTTCTGTTACAAACTCGAAAGTCGTTTCTCTAAATTCTGCTTATTTAAATTTTTATGGCATTTCAACCATTTGAAATATGGCATCATACTATATTTGATTTTCGTGATACAATATTTTAATATTTATACTAAATTATAATCCCTCAAATCAATTGTTTCTGTTGGTAGCTATAACGGTTATGACACAGAAATAGAGTTTAATTTACATCGATATATCAAATAACGTAAATGAAATAAAGCGCATAATAGTATTTTATATAATATAATCCATAAAGGTGAATGTTTGTCTGTTTGTTTGTCAGCTATAAATTTGGTCAGAGTATGTGCCAATAAACCTAAACGCTCCAGGAATACTCCTCTCATTCAGAAGGTTGTGGGCTACTTTCCCCCTAAAATTATAAGTCCTTCCATCTCCCAAAAGACTTCTCGCAATACATTTGGACAATGTACATGCCAGTGAAGTCAAGTTTTTCAAGAACACTTATAATCCATGACTTTTTCCTAAATGATACTTTTCTCCTGAAAATTATAAGTCTTTCTCCCTCCTAAAAGACCCTCTTCGGTTTCGTCACACATGTAAGACCACCGAGATTGTTAGACAGATTCTATTCTAGATATTTACTAAGCCATGTCTATCTAAACAAGCGGTTCTCTAAATGGTCTTGGAGTCCATGCGATTTCTGAAGCAGTCCGTGGCAACTTAATATCAACTTGGAGGTGTGAGGACAACGTCGAGGGGTCAAAAAAAAATTTACACGCTGATCTAAAAAAAACGAGAAATCATAATTCTGTAAAGTAATTTGATTTTTTCGGGTACCGAGGATTATTTTTGTCTACTTGAGAGGCTCAACAATTTCACTCACTCGCACATAAATTTAAATTATGAATGTTTTTGAAAAATTCGTTAAGCGCAAGCATTGTCCTCCGTATTGGCATCACTACTAGCAGAATAATTATTCACCTTGGAATAAAACAGATGCTTTCATTGATTCTTTAAGTAGTTATTATGTGGTAAATAAGCTCAAAATTATTTCAATGTCTAAAATTGAAATAAGCCACAAAAATATATAATTATTGGTAGGATTCATTGTTTATAGATCAAATGGAGTAAACTCTGTAGTATTTTTATATTAAATACACGTTTATATTTAAGCGGCAGTGCCAAACGGAAAACAATAAATAACCATTGAAGTCAAAGCCTCGGCGAGTAAATCCGGTAATATTTTATCATTTTTCGTCCTGACAGGTTGACATTTGCATTTTCAGTTCTGGAATTTAAGTTTTATTTCAAATAAAAAACAGGTATTTACCTTACCTAAAACCACAGAATAACTTATACAATATACAAATAACAATGCTTGAGTTAATATTGCCAAGACACCCAATAAATCTTTTCATAAAAGTTATGGGAAATCAATAAAAACATGCCCATTTCAATATCAATTTAAAAATTCTTAGTATGTATTTTATCATCAAGACATTTTCCTAATATTTTTAAATGCTTTACATTTTTTATAAGCTGCGTTTCCGACCGCTATAAGCGTATTTTGTTGTTGAAGATTATTAAGGGTTTGTATATGAATTGATGATCATTAATAGTATTTTAATAATCATCAATTCATATACTTCTACCCTCGCTACCATGATCTGCCTCTCCTCCAAACGTGGAGCATAATAGATCTCCGCAATGTGAAGACATACATTGACAGATTATTTTTCGCGAGAATTGGTTGTCAGACAATTGCTCCACTCAATAAATATCCAGTCCTGTATTTTCGGATTTAAAAAAATTCAAAAAAAATGGGAATCGAATCCACATTCCTCAGATTGCAAGATGCACACGTCAACTTCTCGGTTTTAGGTAGACAATAGAAAGAACTTACACAAGATAGCTGGGAGTGTCCACATGTGTACATACATCATCTCTTTTATATGAGTCATTTGATGGGTATGCAGAGCAATTTGGAAAATTAGGTATTAATTTATTATCAATATTATTAATATTACATAACAATATATATTATATCATTAGTATTAATGTTAATATTAACATCATTAAGAATTTTTAAATTATTTAAAACTGCAAACATATATCAATATCACTGCTCACATATAATATAGCCTGAAGATGCCAAAAGGCGAAACCCGGGTCGC
>JAGVSQ010015266.1:0-10229 GCA_022683975.1 Rhyacophila evoluta
TGATTAATCAACCTAAAGTTTGTCCACAAACTCCAAAATATGCAGCGCGTATCAACAAAGCCAAGCGTGTGATTTTTATAAAACATATTGAATGTTACCGACGAGCACAAAACTGTGCACACCGCCGCAACATACGATTTCTGAAACGCAAAAATTTGTGCGCCCCGTAAGCCATGTGTTAAGAATATAAAAATTTGTGTCCTGCAGTTTATATATTACATAAAAATATAATATAACTAAATAAAGCTGGTTATATGGCTTGGAAAATCTTTTGACGAAGTTGTTTTTTTTATACCTTGTATATTATTATACTGATATAAATTTTATACAAATAGAGGTGAACGAATATTTATAAATTATATAACTTAGTTTGTGTGTCAATTTATAAAGATTCATAATATATTTTCGTAATAATAGGATTAATAGAAAAAATGAATTATGTTTGACATGTCATAAAAAACATCAAGTGCTCTTAGCCAAGCAATGTTATGGCATGTTTACATTATATCTTATGTGACATCAATAAAGGTCGATTCAATATTGTCATATGATGTTATTATTAGCTCATATATATTTCTATCGTATCACTTTCGTTTAGAACTTTCGTAAATTTATCATCGAGGTACTGACATGAAACCTTAACAGCTTCTGAATCAATTTATTATAACAACTGTTGAAGTCCGAGTACATCAGATAATATTTAAGAATTTGTAGCTTTCAATCCGAGGGATGAGCTCATACTGCAATGAATAAATCACAAAAAATAAAATCATTCGAAATGAAATTATTTCAGATGATTTGCTTTTGTGATTTTTTTTGTGTTTTTTAGTGAAAGCTTTCAATACCCGCTACTTGACATAAATATACACTGTCGTTTACTGATAGTATATAAAATTTACTTTATTATTTATTGTATTAACAAGTTTTGATACATCCTTACATTCTGACAGTTCTCATATGACGCGTAGATAGTTAATAACATCGTACACTCAAGTAATTAGTGATTAAATATAAATATATGATGAAGAAAAACGTACAAAGCACTATTAATATTTCGAAAATCACGTCCACCAAGGAGGTAACTTTAGGTTATACGGAAATTGACAAAATAGGTTGTAATATTTTAGAATTGCCCATTTTAAACAAATTGTTTATTTTCAATACAACTGCAAACTACAATGAAGTAAAAATGTTAAGCATACTGCATTGTTTAAATTATTTCTATCAAGAGTTTAGATACTTTGTATCGTATACGCCAAGAAAGTTGATAGTACAGAATTATGCAAGGTTCAGAAATTAGCTGACACCTTATTCTCTTTAAAAAAATCAGTTAAAAACGTCGTCACATTGCGAAAATGCATATCTATTATAATATAATACACTTTGGGAGCGACTTAGAATAAATTAAAACCCTGTTTTATTTATTCAGCTCTATTTAAAATATTAGTAAAACTCCGATCTTCAAGTCAATATATTCCTGATAATTGGATCAAGATTTTTTTCAGTTTCTTGATATTGATCGAAGGTCTCATTATACATTTAGAATATACACATTTACACAATGTCTTTGTAGTAAGTTTATTATATTTATTTGTTAAAAGTATTTGTTAAAATATTAGGTTAATAGATCAGCTTTTACGTTATGAAACATGATTGTATGAGCGATACATTTATGTATTTCTAAAGTACGTTAGGCTCGTAAAAGAAATTATTAATGGCCGTTTTTATGTCGATAAGTTGCTCGTAAAAAACGCCATGTATGGTGACTTGTGAAAACAAACTGTAATAGTATCACCTCATCATTTTTATTTACACAATGCAGTTGAAATGTGAAGAAAAAACTGTTCGTAAAATGACCGAACGTGGACATTATTTGACACGCTGAAAAGGTTTTATGACGCCATCCTCGTTAGCAAATGTAACGTACTTTTTCGCTTACTGAATAGTTAAATTTACTGCTGATTTAAATGAATTTAAAAATAGTCGAATACGCCTATATTATACTTTAGATTGAATAATATTATTGCTAAAACTATATGCTACTAATTATATCCATAAAAGAGGGTATATTGAATCATACAAAAATAATTCTAAATGCTATTAATTTAACCAGGTGACCCTATTTTATATAATAATGATCTTTCATACATTTACACTCAGTATTTAAAACATTATTTTATCACTTAATTGCATTGTTCGATATAATTCAACGAAAAGACTGATACATCGATGGAAAACGTGTCGTATCAAATAAATACGAAAATTTTCGCTACATTAAGTTATAAAAAAATATATATATTATCATTTTGATCCTAGTTCTATTAATAAATAAATTGTGTGATATTCGATTCTCGTATAGAAACAATCAACGCAATTAGTTTCTTGGTAAGCATAGTAAGTAACATTTGAGTATAAAAGTACAAATTTCAATTAAGGATATTATGAAAATGATTTTTGTCTTTTGTTACAAAGTGAGTAAAGAAGCAATATGAATGGAAATTTAATTTTATAATTCTTTGTACTAGTTTAAAGATGTAATATTTGCCGATTCCATTTTCGAATTTAATATTGAGGCCGTAATAGGAGACACGTGTAGCAACTATCAACTGAGCTTCGCAAAAGCTCATGGAAATTGCGGCAGAACCTTCAAGTATAAAAGTAAGTTGGTAGTATGAAAGTAAAGCCTAGATGGAAAGTGTTTTTCCTCTCGAAGAGTTTTTCCCTAAAGCTGTGGTGTTGAGCACCACACCGCGGTAACACCAGTAATTAGAATCGTTATTAGTGTCATTTGTAAGGATTTAACCTTTTAGTGACAAAGGGGTTTGGGGAAATGAGGGGGTGGAATAGGGGAGTTATAAGTGACAGTACCTGTATAAATTATGTAATGCTTTACGAAAAATTATATTTTCTTGTGAAAAAGGCTTAAGTATAATTAATACACAGAAAAGAAAATTTTCCAAATTAATTTAGAATATTAAATAAGAAACAATTAATGTAGGCATAACAAATATTTTTTAAATGTAATACACCAAAGTTATTTGTGGATAATAATATGTACCAACAGTAAGTAGTAAGTATCTTTCAAAAAAATTAAAAACATAAAAATATGTTTGAAATAATTGAATGTTTAGAATGTATCAGTTGAATAACACTGGAAAAGTGGAATATATATACACATACCATGTTTGCTCGTAAAGTGGAGTGATGAATATATCCACTCCGAACGTGGAATATATATATGGATCCCCGCAATCTGAGGACGTCTTGATAGATTATTTTTTACAAGAATTGTTTGTCAGACAATTGCTCAACCCAATGGGCACCCATTCCTGCATTTTTTTAAATCCAACAGATGGGGAATCGAGCTCGCATACCCCGGATTGGTAGGCGCGCACCCTACCAACTACGCTGCCCGGGAGACAAAGATTTAACTAACGTTATAAATATACGAAGAAAATTATGCTATGTGAATTATTAAATATAATATTTGATTGATTATAAAGTGTGAAACAGGAACACTTAATTATTGTTTTGTTTCCCATAGCATTAAAACCATATAAAGCATATTCATCCATACCATGACGGTGTATTAAAACAGTTCTTCTAATTAAACTAATATAAACGCAATCCAATGGACATCAATATCTTGCATATTTACAAATTGAATATACGTTAATTTTATATGCAGATACGGGATTTTAACTCGAGCTTTCTGTTGTGGTTGACGACGCCATTCGTTTACTATTATACATCGGCAGCTGATACAATTATGCACTTGTATGTATGTATATATTGACATAAGCATTTCATAAGTTCATCGAGCATATAGTGTTGATTTTTATATTAATTTATTGATGCAAACTGCAATTTTCATTCTACAGTAAATTACTTCGTTGTATAGTTTTTCTTTTAATGTAAAGTAAAGTATTTAGAACGTGATAGTTAAATAATAATTAGGTTATTATTAACGATAAGCTTAACTTTAGACAAGAAAGCTGGCATTCTATGGTAGTTTAGCTTTGCGTAAACTATCTGGAAAGACTATATAGTATGAAGATAATATAGGTAAGCTCGTATATAAGGGCAAAAGAGGGTTCCAAGTGACAGACGACCGCCTTAGTTTCAGCGGCCATAAAAACAAAAACTCCGAGACTCCCGAGGAAATCGAGCTTGCCTTGACAATAAAGGGTTCATTTTTCTTAGATGCCACTTGCGATGCTCTAAGAATCATTCATTGGTTGAAAAGTGCTGCTAATTTTATATTATAAAATTATGATGTAGAAAATTAAAATGCTGAAATACTGAGAACAATCTGATATTAAAAAATGGCCCACTTACGCGAATTTAATTTCATATTATTTTGTTTACTGTAAATATTTATTATTTAGAATATTATATATAAATCTATCTATTATTTAAACTCGATGCATATAGTACCACTGTCTTGAGCGGAATTGTCTGTGTGTCCTATCATCATGCGCTTAATTGTCTTTTGCGCAATCGTCTTGTACGGACTCGATATGGAACATCAAGCAATTGTTTAGATACATTTCTAATTCATACTGTATGCAGTTTTTGGTTAACTTTATAATCCAACAGAAAACCAATTAATATCAGTACTAACAAAACTGCTATTAAAACACTCTTCATAATACTCAAAGCGATCAATTTAGGGTGTAAAATTGTCAAAAAAAACTTTGCAGCAAGAAATAGTTCAATGATTAAAATTAAATAATTATAATTCACACATATAATATATATCACTTGATTAGCATGTAAAATAACTATCTATGTTTGTATACAATTTTTTCGTTGACATGTAAAGTGTGTATTTTTTTTAGATAAATCATGATGTAAAAATTTCTTCCATAAACAATTTATCTTTAAGTGCTTCATAGGGTCATCTAATAATCTTAATATATAATATTATAAGATATTTAACGAGAAAAACAAGCGTTACAAAATTATTCAAAGGTTTTACTAGCCATAAGCAATATGCTGGTTAGAAAACACATTAAAAGAGGGTGCCCTCTTCGGGTCTGTCTGGGGGCTTAACTTTAAGGTCGACCACAGTGATCAAAGAGTGACGCGACCTCTTTGTGTCAATCTCAGTTCTAAAAGAAGAAGTGGAAGATCCTGAGATTTATTATGGGTTATAGGAGTTCCAGTGGAAATTGATGCGCCTAGATCTACGGCGGTTGAGTTTGGGGTCACGAGAAGAGTTCGCGGTATAAAACTCATTAAAGTTGAAATATTTCAGCGAAAGCTAACTTATCTGCAGAGCTTATTCAGCTGGCAATTAAAACATTTTCTCATAAATTAAAATTTGAATGAAGGTAAAATCGATATAATAATTATGAATAATATTTAATAGGGTGGATAAAATAAATACTGTAGGGCCATTTGTTTTTTTTATTATTTAGCTAGCATGAAAATTGATTCGAATATAAATCGTATGAAACGACTTGAAAATATTATTAAGGATTAATAGTCAGTCACCCAACAGTACAACTTATTGAGTATCCGATTCTTTTTAAGCTGCTATGGAATTGGTAGTGTCTTTTGTAGCAAAGTAAGTGCTCTTATTAATTCAGCCACCGACGCGATAAAACATTTTATTAAATGTAATAAAAATAAGTATATAATATATCCAAGAGCTTTTAAAAGTTATCATTTATTTTTAGCCGTTTAAATAATAATGTTTAATTAGAGTTATTAGCCTTGTACATACTTTTAGTGTAAGTCGGTCCATATCACACAGTGAGTCATCTCGTTTAGTAAATTTCTCTCGCCGTTATAATTTAGCCGTGTGTATGTTTAAACATTAATTTATCACGTAAAGCAATCAAACAAGTGAAACGTGTCTGTTTAGAAGAGTTGAATACATTGACCGCTAAGTGGTATGCGGCATTTATTATTGCGTATGTATATATCATTGAATTCCAGTGGCGTTTTTTCATTTTTTCGATGGTAGGATAAAAATACTTAATGTTTTATGTAACGTTGAGAAAGTAACGTCTGAAGTGATGTCAATCGAAAAACAAGGATTTGCCACGTGGCACTAATAAACGCGCTCATTGTGAAACGGTATACGCCCTCATAACGGCTGTGGATATGTGGCGGGTGGAAAGTAAGTATGCTACAAAGTACTGATCAGATAAAATTAGAAATACTCATCGTTTCCCATGTCTGCTTTGAAAGTGAAACATACGGACCTTCACAGTATGAGGATGATCGCTCTGGAAATGGAGTATGTAGATATCCATTGTAAATAGTCGATTGATAGATATACGGCAGTTATTTATTAGCCAATTGTTCAGTTCGTTCAGCATCCGATCTTGTACATTGGACACTTGAACCTGCAACCATCGGTTCTGAAGAGCGTGTGCTAAGTTCTCATCCACCGGGGACCATAGATGTTAAAAGCGTTTTTTTTCATTAAATTTCCGATAAGCCATGGTTCATAAAATTCAAAGTAAATCTTGTTTATGAACTAAAGTATTTAATCACTATTTTAAAAATAGAGTGAACATTTTTAAGTAATATACAAACCATTTGATACATTTTATTATTTACTATTATGAAGTATTAATGAATTTTTAATATTTTGTTTTTTTTTTTAATTTTGCTAACCGGTGTATGGTATATCTATTGTATAAACAACATTTTTACAAGAATTATTAAAAATATTTTAGACTTTTAAAATTAGCCTAGCACAGAAGCAGTCATTGCACGTTATATTGGATAACTTTAGAGTATGCCCTGTAAATGCTACATTGCAATTTATATTTCACATTGAATAGAAGGAACAGTAAAATAAAATATTATTATTATGATAATGATATGTAATGTATTAAATAATATATGATTAAAGTCATAACGTGAGCGAACATATAACATACTTATATATATATTATATTGTCATTGGATTAAGATCTTTAGGAACTATCTCGACGTATAACCAAACCAATTTAACAAATATAATATTGAATATACATTTATAACAATACAGTTTTATGCCATAGTTTTTTTTTATACCATGTTCGCTCCCAACATGGAGCGTATGATCTACACAATGTGAAGATATCCACTCCGAAAGAGCAGTATATGGATTTCCGCAATGTGAAAACGTCTCGACAAATTATTTTTCACGAGAATCGTTTGTCATAAAATTAATCAACCTAATGGGGATCCAGTCCTGCATTTTTGGGATTTTTAAAATCCAACAGATGGGGGGTCAAACCCGCATTCCCCGGACAGCTGGGCGCGCACCCTACCAACTACGCTACCGGGGAGACTAAGAGAGATATTAATATTATCATATTATTTGGCAAGAGTTGTGTTATGGAGTTGATTTCTTCACATTGTGGGGAAACAAAAATCAAATAATATTCATTAAAACGCCACTGCTTTCCAGTATGAAATCATCAGAATGAAAAGTAAACGAATACAAACTAGGTACTTGATTGCGTTGATGTACGCAATGGATTCTAATGGACATATAAAAAATATGTCCGTACCTAACATTGTCTCTTCTTCTTATTGGCTGCTCTCTAGCATGGCCATTTTTTTATATTAAAAAAACTGGATCAAGATGATTCATCAATTGAAATATAAGTCTTAATGAAGTCATATAAAGTTTCTAAATATATCTTAATAATTTTGTCGTAGATTTATTTCTTTTATAAATTGTATCGCACCTGCACGAGCTGTATATCATTAGGCCTGTATATTTATTTTATTCGTAACATATTTTTAATGAGTATTTTAATACACAATACAACACGTGTTTCGTCCGCGTAATATACTCTGTCAAGTATAAGTTTTGAATTCAAACCTGTAGTAGAAAGAGGAGATTAACTAGTTAGCATGATTATTGAAATCTATTCTATCTATATTCCAGGTAATATAGAGGTTGGAAAGTGAGCCTCGCAAACGGAGAATGCGGGTTCGATTCCCACGTCTACCGTATTTTTAAAATCCAACTATGCATGATTGTTTGCGCAAATGTTTAGCACGCGATTCTTGGACAAAAATAATCTGTCAAGACACGTCTTCATATTGCGGAGATCCATTTACATACTCCTATTTTGGAGTGAATATGGCACACATAAAAATATTTTTTAAAACGCACACACACATATTATAGTTACATAGAGTGGGTGGATATTGCTAATCAAAAAATAGGAATAAATCATGGCTAATTAAAATTTGCAGTGGTATGAATTAAAGTTACTGTTTTTTTATCTACGTCAACTTCATTTGAATGACGCAATGTAAATGTTATGTATTAA
Source organism: Rhyacophila evoluta (assembly GCA_022683975.1). Taxonomy (NCBI): domain Eukaryota; kingdom Metazoa; phylum Arthropoda; class Insecta; order Trichoptera; family Rhyacophilidae; genus Rhyacophila; species Rhyacophila evoluta. The sequence continues at coordinate 8,295 of JAGVSQ010015266.1, forward strand.
TTGCTTCGCCACAGTCAATACGCCCATCGAGGCCATACATAACTAGCGGCTGCGCTATCCGCATTTATTCCTCTGTATTATATACTATTAAATATATACGACCTCTTTTAATTCATTTCGAATTAAAAAAATTGCCTCGTATTATAGTTTACTATGTCTTTCTTAACCACAGTATCAATGTTTTGGTCAGTACAAATAAATAAATACCAGAAGATAATGAAGATTACTGTTGTAACAACACTGAATTAAGTCAATAAGCAACGTGGTTATCTATCTTTTTATCTCTTTAACATATAAATAAAAAAATCTGTGGATCCGTACAGTCCCAGAGAGATACGGCTTCGATAATCATTTATAAATTAATATGTCATACACACAGTACGTATAATATATAGGTAGATCGACGAAGATAATGGTGAATGATAGTGTTCTAAATTTAAAATGCATGGCGCAAGACAATTCGTGGACACGGTGTATATTATTGTAGAGAGACTATAGACGCAAAGATATTTTTATTGGGCGGCATTAACCCCGCGTTTAACCCGCCCACTGGTCTCGCGTCTCCCACTTTGACGTGCCTTCAATGAGCGCCATTCGCCTCTCGCTCTGGCACACGTGACGGCGTATCTGGCCACGCTGCTCTTCAAGTCCTGGTACGTGTCGTCAATCAACCTCGTTGATACTACTTCTTCACAATGAAAAGGTATTTGCTGGTGCGATGGACTTGTGGTATGATGGTGGAGTTATTGCGGTATACGTGTTATGAAAAGATGCTCCCGTAAAAATAATATAATATATTCATCAGACACACTATTTGACCAAATATCATTGAGTCAGTCGATAAAGAGTACTGTTTTTGTATACTGGGCGTCCAAAAAACTGATACTTAAACACCAATACTATATCTATGGCCGGTAAGTGAATATATAAGATGTATTTATATATACACATATTGTATAACATGATCTGATCAGTGTTTACATCGAATACTCTCACATGAAAACAAGTGATTGAAAACATTAAATCGATAAAATATATACATAAAAAACAAGCAACATATTCATATCATATGCATTCCTTGTTATATACTCGTACACTAATTTATTAATTCAGCGATCTGATAATTTTTTTATCATATCCGCTTCAGTAATGGAGCATATGAACCTAGATATTTTAAAAATGTTCACTCTATAAATGGAGAATATTTAGACTTTTACACTATCGAGACATATTATGACAATTATCTTCACCAGAATCAGTTTTCAATCGACTGTTTAATCCAATGAGCACTTAGAACTACATACATCTTTTTTACAGCTGTGGTGGTTGAACCGCCCATGCTGACCTCACCACTATCAAGAAAATAGCCATACATAAAACATTAATTGTCAACAAAATAGGGATGAAAGGAAAACCTAAAAGTAAGAATTGAAAAAACTCAATACAGTAGAAAAGGTTATAATACTTCTGAAGCTGGAGCAGTAGAGACAACTTGTCGACACAGTGTTGTGTGATAGTGGAGGATGGAGACGGTTTTTGAAGGCGACTAACATCCATGTTGGATTGAAGTATGCACAATGATAATGGTTAAAAACAACATCGTTTCATTTATAGTAATAATAGTTTCGCTTAAAATTATATAAACAAAACTAATTGATTGTTTATAAAAATACTTTTAATAACACAAACTCAAATAACAATTAGTTAAGTAAACAAATATTTTCAGTGATTAGGAAATTAAAAAGAGCAAACCTCACCATAAATGATAAATAAGTTACATACTATTTAACCTGTGGGCTTTTAAAACCACTTGCCGGATGCATTGTTTTGAAAAAATCTTACAAAAAAAATCATATTTTTTAAATTTGTTAATTTCTTTGAAAAAGTAAAAAAAGAAATATTAAAAATAACATTTATTTTATTTAGAAATTGTTT
>JAGVSQ010015267.1:0-10229 GCA_022683975.1 Rhyacophila evoluta
AAATTGATGACATGATTCTCAGATTATTTTTGTACATATAATATATCTATTATATCAAGTGTGTCATGTTATGTCAAATGTGGAAGTAATCCATATGGTGATCTCATTTTGTGAAAATCGAAATAGTTTTTGAGGTCAGACAATCCTGTATATCGTTGTTTGTATTGTCTTTGAATGTATAATTATGTCTTCTTCTTGAAGGCACGGAAGCTGACGTCCATGAGCTCAATACTTGAGTCAATGGCTTAACTATGATAGTTTGGAGAGAAGCAGCTGTTTGTACTATTTTGCATCAGGTATATTTTTGGTAATTGCTTGCGGAATGAACATTGTTCTTCAGTATTTAAAAATGATGAATTGAAATAATCAATATAATTCGGATCCATAATATACATGAATAGGGTATTTACAAAATTAATTTATTCTATTATGCTAAAATGTAAAAGAGAAGATTTTGAACAAGTCTTTTGTTGTATACAAAACCATTCAGCATGAAAACCAGAAGAAAACATTCATTTCAAAAATATTGAAAACAAAAATAAAGGTTGAAAAGTATGTCGAAAATACGTGTTCAAAATCTTGACATAGTGGAATAATTTCAATTTGGTAATACCCCTGATATGCTATATGTGTCATATCATCATCTTTCATGGGAAGAACCACATTTGCACGAGTCAAGTCGGCCAACCAAGTCTAGACGTTGTGACAATGCGCAAGTAACCCGATTAACACATGAGAGACCACAACTTTCCACAAGTCGTAATTGGAGACTCTGTTATTTTATTACCTTGTCTTGGACGTTAGGCGAACCATTTTATAGGACATTAATTTTTTCAAAGATTTTACCGCAAGAAATCCGTTTTCCTATTCCTACAAATAGGTAGGAAATTAATCTTCCGTATATGTGTCCTTTGCACTGAGAAAATTCTCGAATCATTTCAGGGATTTTCTCATTGAATGGAGAATTCCGGGTACTATTTAATATTAATATAAAAATACCACATATTAAGGTTAGAGAAAAATATATCTTCTGCCGTTTGCTGAAACTATTTTAACTTATCAATTTTATGGATAGAAATATTTAGAGAGATTAAAATATTAAAAAATGCGAAGTATTTAATATAAAAATACACGTTTAGAATTCATAAAATGGAAAGTTAGAAAATAGATATAAATAATATGGAATGATAATACGGTAAATATTTTTACTCCGTCACCGCTAAATAAAATGACGAACATTGCTTAAAATTTGAATCGCTTTAATAGAATTCTCGGTAGATAACAAAAAACGGAGTAAGTGTGAAACTCTGTACAACAAATTATATATTTTCCCCTTTAGTTTTAAATTTTTTGATTTATAAATACTATCCAGATGAGATGCAATAATGGGTGTTGAATGTCGATTGTTCTGTTAGACGGGTGACGGTCGTTCGGGTGGGTGCTTGATACAGTGGAGCAGCATAAAAAAATAAATAGGTAATATGGCTATTATTTTGAAGGTATTTTATGTTTTATAATAGATAGTTATTTGAATATATAGTTATATGTATTAAAAGGTATTTTAGTCAATATTAACATCTGTGAAGTTCATGAGTGTATAATTACGTTTTGTAAGTTTTAAAGTTCTCCATGAGAAAGTATCTTTAGATTTAAAGCACAGTCATTGACTTGGCCCAAAAATACGCGAGTGAAAAAGTAAATGAAATACCTATGGTAAAAAAATAATTTTCATTCTTTTGCCATTCCGAAATAAGAGCATATATAAATCTCAATCATGTGAAGATGGCCACTTCAAAAATGAAGTATATGGCTGTCTGTATGGTAAAGATTTATTTTAACAAAATGTTTTGCATGCCTACTAATGGTCAGCCAATTTTATTTCCTTTTTTTGTAGAAAATTATTGTTCATACAAAATCAGAAATCTGTGGTTTGATATGTAAAGTAATATAATAATCTTTATAATTATTCTTATTTATTTATAGAAAACTATTGATAACACTAAATTAGATAGATATCTTTGATTCAAAATGTATGAATAAATAAAACAAAATATTTTATATTTCGAATTCTATAAAAATATATTTGATGGGTTAAAGTGACGTTTTTTGTGTCAAAAAATTGTTTTGTCACAACATGCGGTGAGTTAAAGGAGTTTATTGTCGTTTCGCGGTTGATTAGACATGTTTACGGCATCTGACCAATTCAATGCCAAAAAATCTTAGCTCTTCAAAGACAAATATATTATTATGACTGTGTTAATTTAATTTGTGTATATAATCGTAAACTTTGTTGTGTTTTTGATATTTTTTCCTAACGAATTTACAAAATGAATACAAAATTAAGCTCGTAAATAATCTAGCAATATGACCTATCGACCTGTAAGTTGCTTGCATGTTCAAAACTTTTGAGTTCTACGTACGCTGCGTAAGCACGCCCACTCAATTAAAAAGTTTAAAAACATATCTAGTAATGTGGGTCACATTTAGCGTCGATGCTAGTATGAAACTGTTGAAAATATAACATAATACCTAAAGTACAAATTTATATTCTTTAAAAAGTATTAAATATAGTAATTAAATATATATATTTAAAGATATATTGAATCATTAATCAATAATTCTTAAATGTTTGTTCATACAGATTTTTATTAAAAATACACGATCAATTATTTTATCTGCACGATTGCTTCATTAACTTAATGTCGATTTTTTTCGGGCTAATCGGGCGGTAAATATAGTAGTAGAGACAACTTAACAAAGCATGTTTAAAGCGCACTGAATTTTGCGTGAAAATGATATTTATTTGCACTGTATTATCTGTCAATTTCCCTTGACTTTATGGTATATAAAAATGTAAACATTGTGTTTTACGATTCTGTCAGCTCCAAATATTTAGTGTATACAATGTGAGGAGTTTTTTGTGGTTGTTAGCCAATTATTCAATCTGTTATGAGTTGAGTTTTCATTTAAAAAGATACATATGCATACTCCACATTTGGATGTACATGCGGGATATCAATCCGCAAAATCTAGTGCCAAAACGAAATGCGCTGAAGGTGACGAAACTATTATACTGCGCCACTATGTAAAAAAAAGCACAATATCTACTTTAGCCGGACACTGTGTTTGTATTAAATAAGGCAGTCGAGCTTTTAGTATGCTTTATGAATAAATTCACAGCGTTGTTTACTGGCGTATTTCTCAATAAATTGCCTAAATATTGGTTAAGCAAACTTTTAATACAGTGGAAGATATTTTAATCATAGATAATTTTATCAATCGGCTATTGTTATTAGAAACAGTTGCTAAAGAAATACATCATATAAACGTACTTAAAAATATTTAGCTTATTATAAGCAAACGTTAGCTATTGTAATCGAGCCTGGTAATTAAACATGCCACTAAACAGTGGTTCTCCATAATTAAATGTTGACGAACACTGCGTAATTAATGACGAAAACGTATTGATAGATCATTACATACATATTGATCAGTGTATGTATTCTGTTGAAATCTAATTTTGCGGATCATAAACAGCTCGATTTTGACATATAATGTGCGAATAGAAATGCTTAGTGATGGTGTTCAATATAGATTAAAACACGATCTTTTGTTTAGTAATATGACGGTTATTGTTGAATTATATTACGTTATTGTACCAAAATGATCATAATAAGGAGCTTTCATTGTAATAAAATTAGGAAAGCAAGTGGACACTTATTAGAAATTGTCTTCTTTTATATCTTCTGTGAGTAATACGATTCGACGTATGCATTGTCGAAAACAAACTATTTTAAGTGACTAGAAATAAACTTGAAGATTGTGTAACATAAAATGTAACTCTGCGATCATAAAATTTCATAGTATATTAAGTACAATCCAATTCAAGAAAATAATTCTGTGCTTAAAAAGCGATTTTAGTTTTCCGAAGTGTCGGTATTATTGTTAAAAGTCTCGGGATGAGTTCGTAATGTTTCAAATGATATATAAAAATACGAAGAGGATCTACGTTCGATTTCCGACGGAGGTGTTATTTTTCATGGTCACAATTACCATATTCTTAACGATTATGGCTCCAATTCGGTAAAATAGCAAGGCGGTGGCAAGATACCCGTGCACTCGGCATAATTTTAGACGCGAAGGAAAAACGCTGATCCAGTCAATTGTTTCCCATTACGTCTACATCGATAGGTATCCACCCTTACGATCAGTGGGACGGGTTAGAGGATCTATCTATGTGAAGGGGTACAATCAGTGTCGTATTGAGAATGTGGACAAATTGCGAGAGGGATGGAATTTTCTTTTTTTTACTTTTCTTGATTTTTTTACGCAGAAAACTTCGAAAGCTTATACACGTGCTATATTTATTATATATCATAAATATTTTGGCCACTTTTACCTAATATTATTGATAAGAAGATGAGTTGTTTTACTGAAAGTTTGTTGGAAATAATTACTTAAAAATACAACATCGTAGTTCCCTTTATTTAATAATATAATAATAAAAGATGATATTAGCTTAGCTTTATAGTGGGGTTGATAGATTTCTCCAGTGTAAACATATTATTATATCTTATCAAAAGATATAATGGAAAAATGTTGCAAGCCTGAATTCTATTTTTCGAAATTAGTTTCATAAACGTACTAAAAAATGTGTATTTCTACTGTTTTCGGTTTATAAAGACATTATTAATTTAAGTTTCGATTTCGGCCAAAGTTCCAACATATGCCATACTTTTAATCTTCTGAAAATGTATGACTAAATATGCATTAGGTTGAGATATTGTCAGTCGCAAAAACGATCTGTCGAGACATATTTTAACGTTGCAGAGATCCGTATATTTCACTTTCGGATTGGACATATTTTAACAATGTAAATGTATATGCTCTGAAAAGTTATCACCGATTAGGTACGTAATTTGAAGATTAAAGAAGTTACTCCAGGGCACATGAGCAATGGGCCAACGTTTTAGTGTTTCCCAAATTCAAGGAGGCAAACCATACAAAAGAAAAATGGTATATTAATTACTTTTGGTGTTAAAATGTTAATTTAAATATTTTTATATTGTATATGAGTAATAAAGTAAGTAATTTTGAATGGCTCTGAGATAGAATATATGGTTACATTAAGCACGATTAAAATGATAACGAATAAGAAAAACTTAATCTTGTACGATGTTTTCATCCTCAAATATTTCATTAACAATGTAAAAGTGGTCATATTTTATGAACCCGAAAATTAATACTGTTAGTTTGGCTTTACATAGTGCATTTATAAAAGAATTCTGGGCCACACATCTGCTAAGTTCAATGTAATATTATATAAAAGATAATTTGAAATTTAGTGCGGCTGTCATTTGTTTATATAGCGGTAGCCGAGAGATTGGCACGCGCGCCTTGCATCCGGGGAATGTGGGTTGAGTTCCCACATTTGCTGGATTTTTAAATACTTCACTTTAAGAGCGAACATGGAAAAAATAATATTTTTGTGAATAATAATTTGCACAATTGTTGCCATTCAAACGTATATAAACTAAATTTATGAAAACGAATATAATTTAATACGACAAGTTTTGGAATTAAATTTATCATCAAATAACGCAAAATAATATTTCTCAGCTGTAATTTGCGTTGAAAAGTAAATGATTTATAAGAAATTTCAAAATATCAATAATAAATTTGACCTAATTAAGCAGAATAGGTCCAAGTCATGTAGTAACAAACAAGAGAAAAACGCGATTGAAATTTTAAAGAAATAAATTATTATTCAGTATGAATTTTATGTTATTAAGACTATAATCTGAAATTTAAATACTTCCATGGTATATACTAAACTGTTCCTGATTATTCGATTATTGTAAAACGTACTACTTTAAAAGTTATTAAATGTTTTATGGGTGTTAATTAAAATTTTGATCGTTATCTTTTTGGATTATTATTAATATTATATTAGTTTTTACCCATAAAACCTTGGAATTGGTTATACTTTGTGTATTTTTTGTTTGAACGTAAAGTAATAAATCGATAAAATACAATACAACAATATATACGTATATTTATTGAAAAAAGCACGTGAAAGTGGAATTATGATAATATTTATAATTTAGAAAAGGTATGGCCAAAAATTTATTTTAATTAAGTAATCTTATAAATAAACTTCAAAACCGAAAACGCTAAAGCTATATAGACGTTTTGAAGATATTATTTTTTGTAAATTGTTAGTATGTGGCTAGAAAAAACAGTGATTACTTCTACTGAGCGTATATTTCTGATTGGGTGTCTTTGTCATATTAAAGTATTGATGTTTTCGAATCATTATGTGCAATAAAATGAATAATTTTATTATGTTCGTCCTATGGACGTCTTCAATTTGACTACATCCAATTATTACTATTATAAAATGTATCCATAATTATCATCACGTACGTAATAATCTGAAGTGGATCTTGGTTTCAAAATATTTTTTTGTTCATATTCTATTCAGTGTCATTTGATAAAAAAAATATACTCAATGTTAATAAATAAAAGTTGGAAGACATGGATGCGAAAAAATCTTGATTCGGTTCTGGTTACTTCTTCTGAGAGAAGTGTTCTAAATGGTGATCGAATAGTGAGTCGTTGAACATCGGAGACACGTGAGGCTTACTCAAGACTTCAATTTTGTAACTCCACTCCCCGGAAAGTTTCTTAGCATTTCCGCTGTGAGGTATTGGAATATATAAACAACTGTCTTTCAGTTTTTGTGAATACGCCGAAGAAAAAAATAATATTTAATCAATCAAAAAACTTGGGCTTATGAGATCGATTTTCGTGTCTATCCTCAATCGTATATCGTAACGAGTTTCGTTAATAATTTGTCGAGAATTATTTGAAAACTGAAAAAATAATTTGTTTTAATTTCCTGGAAGTGTACATGAAATGATTGGCTGTTTTCGATAATATGGCAGCATTAATTTATTTCTTTGAACGTGCCTTCAGGAAATTGAGTTATGTTTATTCGAGCCGCATTTAAAAGAATATAAATTGTTTTCGAAACAACCATGAAAATGTTAAAATTTGTTATTTAGGACTTTTTTTTATATAATTATGAATACGTACACCATGTTTTGAAAATCGCGGTCATGTTGTAAATAAAAACAGATATTTAATGTGAAAATATGATATTTTATACATACACCAAGTATAATTCAGCCCAAGGTCTTACAAACTGTGGAAGTAAAATAATCGTGTGTTATTTATCTAATTTCCTGTTTTCTACGAAAAAGACTGCTGAAACAAACAATAATAATTCAATTGTGATAGTATGGATTTTATATACTATATATAACAAGGGCATTACGAATAATATTTATACCACGTTCGCTATAATATGGAGTATATGAATTTATACCATGTGAGAACTTGTCTTGATAGAGTTTTCATGAAAGTTTGATGTTAACTCATCGAAGATTCAGTAATTTTGATTTTTTTAAAATCATTATTTAGGAGTGGTAATGCTATCCTCAACCTCCAGCACTAAAATGCGTGCACTAATATTATCACAATTAATATTAATAAAACTATAATTATTAAGAAAAGAAAGTTTCAACTATTTTTCATTTTTCATTTGGTTTCATTTAATTAGTTTACATATTGAGAACATAATAAATTATAAATTCAAGATATATACAATATCTTATATAAAAACAAAATACTGTGAATTTGGTGTTTTAAAACTTTATAATAAAATAAAAAAGAAAAATAGTAAAGAAGAGAGAGTAAGACACATTCTATTCATAAAATTTATTTTAGCAACTTTTACTCACTCTCAATCAGGTGGAAGATATCAATAATCAAGGCAATTTTGTTACAAGTGTATAATAATTACACACATTGTTATTTGTATGTAGTCTATTTAATAGTTAATATTAGACTTTAAAATATTATTTAGAATGAAAACAACGAAAAACTGGCATTTTAATCTTATATTTATATTTGACAACTTATTCTCAAACGACAACTTATTTCCTAAAGAGTCCATTGCTATTTACGATGTCAGAAAGAACGCATTATATCACAAATTTATTTCTGTATATTTTGGTGTACCAGAGTTTTTTTTATATATTATACAATGGCATTACGAATTATAGTAAAAAGAAAAAAATACAAAAAATGTCTCACGTAAGTAGCGTTATGTATTCATAACATATTTTGGCGTACGTTAGATGGCAAATATCTTGGAAGAATTAATATACTCATTCTTATGGTTGCTCTATTGTAATGTTTTGTGTGAGTAATATGAGAATAGAGAACATCTCATTTTTGAACATGTATTTTTTATTATAGTCGATAGTAATACTTTTATTTAAATATATTTCGTCCCAGCGAGAATCTGAGAAAGTTCAATCTCATCGTCTAAGATAACTTAGTGCATTCCAAAAAAGCTTCCAGCGTGTCAAAGTTACACCCTTTGTCAAAAGATAGGGCACGTTCGCACTTTTAAATATTCCCTAGTCCAAAGTTACACACGTCAGCGGCGAAAGCGGGAAGGGCGAGAAACGTTTTATCGGTTTACTAGTATAAACCTATGGGAGTGAACCGTTGCCGTGAGAACCTTAGGGCGCGCACACAGCCTTCGGTTACCGGGAAGCGCTACTACAAGCATACAAAACATATTTTACAGTTTGATCACAACAGTAAACCGTGTAATAATATTGATTTAAGAAAGAAAATATGAAACGATAGCAATCATATATATTAAGCCATGCTTGCTTTGAAGTCGTGTATGTACATATATGATTTTGTACAATCTGAAGATATTTGGTATGGAAATAGGTTTATATAATAGAAGACTTAGCTTAAAGAATCAAATAATCATACGTGGTAAGCCCCACGCTTCAGTTTTGAATACCACTTCAAATCTTACAGCTGTATAAATAAAAATATTTGCGAAATTTGACTTGAGAATGTAAAAGTTTCTACGAAAATTAAATATGTGATAAATTTCAATTTAAAAAATCCTTCACTATAAAAATTCAAAGTATTAGAAAAAATAGCCTGAAATCTCCTTAGTGCGATTTTTTTTTTTGGTTTTTCCGTTTTGTTTAATTTAATGTGTATTTAAATGAATTATTATCATAACGTTCGGGGGTTTCTCTTTTTCGATGACTGATGTGTATCCTAATAAAGTACAGTGGGCTTAATCTAGTCAAGTGTAGTCGTTAGGGCATGGATGGGCAACGCGCGGTGAGAGAGCCGGCACTGCCCCGCCGAATGTCATGAAACCAGACAAGCGGAAAATTACGTTGAACGGGATCCCCCAGTTGCGTTATATGTAGATAAAAGTGGATATTCTGCTACGTTATATGTGGATAAATGCGGATATTACCATTTATATAGGTGAAGGATTCTCAAAATTGTTGCCACCTTTCGCATACTTTTAATTTGCACAAACCAATGTTTTATTAAATATGTTTATCGTAAAACAAAATTTAAGCCATAATGAAATAAATAAATTAGTATTATATATATGAATCTTCGCGACAAAGTTTACAGGGATATTTGTAAATCAGTTTCATTGTATAAAAATTATTATGGTAGATTATAAATTATTTTCGATATAACATCAATTTAGTCGAATGGTAAAAGTGATTCACGAAGAAAAATTTAATTTCAATAACACAGTCTGTGTTTTAAAAATGACACATGTTACTTTTTTATAGAAAGCCGTAATTTTCAAATGTAATCAATTCAAACAAGATAATTTCGATTGATTTTTACTTAAATAGTGTACATACAGTATTATTGAATATATTACTTCTAAATATAGACTATCTGCGTTCATAAAATAAGTAAAATAGTTAAAATAATGTGTATGATTAAAAACATTCAACGACAAACTAGATTTTTTTTCTTTTCCTTTACATAATTTATGTAATACATATTTAAAAAAACTTGTTGGCATAGATCATATTTTAATCTGTATTATAAAACCAAAATAAATAGTATGTATCTGTATATTGTCTCCCCGGCAGCGTAGTTGGTAGCATGCGCGCCTAGGAAACCTGGGAATGCGGGTTCGATTCCCTATCCATCAATGGGCTGGACTGGATGCCCATTGTGGTGAGTATTTATCTGACAGACAATTCTCGTGAAAAATAATCTGTCAAGACGTCTTCATATTGCGGAGATACATATACTCCTCTTTCGGAGTGAATATCTTCACGCTGTGTAGATCCATATGCTCCACG
>JAGVSQ010015268.1:0-10229 GCA_022683975.1 Rhyacophila evoluta
TTAGAATTTAAAATCAATTCCCATCAAGCACCATCAGTCGAAAATATTAATTATTGGAATGATTTTGTTTGTACAGTGTCATGGAGATTTTTCTGGAATAAAACCATACAATGGGCAGCCATTATTTTGAGCATATTAACCATATTCCATTTGTAATTATTATCTGAAAAAAGTGTAACAGAAAAGTTTCACGTTTTTATGTACAATATAAAACACCACAACGTTTTTTTTAAATTCTATATGACTTTTTTATTAATAGTCAAGTAATTCATAAGCAAACTGCAAAAACCAAAAACCAAAAAACAGCTTTTGGCTACTCAACTATGAGTTCTAAATAATTTTTCATCACGTACTATCAGTATAAATAATTGATAGGAGGCAACACTGTCTCAGTATAAATTAATTTGGTATTTAAATAATAAATATCACATTTTTTAAATAAATGTTCATGCTATCATGTTATTTATTGAAAAACCCAAAGCCTTCACGAGAGCCAAAACTTAGTGACATTATCAGAAAATCTGTACGTGACTTATATATGGGATATTCCTTCAGTCATTAATTTACTTCTTGACCTGAAAACCTCAGAATATAATAGATCATCAAGTTTACACTAAAGCAGCTTAAAGTTTTTAGACTGAAAAAGCTCGTCTTGATTATTGGATAATCTTTAATGTTGTTTGTTTCTTGGCGAGTTCATTCAAATTGAATTAATTTGCATAACGCACTTTTTGCCACATTATACCTGTTCTAAAATACAAATAAATTAATATAGATAAGAAGAGATTTATAACAACCAAATTAATCATTAAAACTTTCGATTGCCTTGAGAATAATGTTTTCTATAAATTAGACGGTCATTTTTACAATAGTTTATAAGACTAAATGTTTATCTATGCTAGTGTATACATTTAACGTGTTTATGTTTTTTATTATATTGTCTTTTAATCCTTAAAGAATATATATTACAATAAAAAAATTACAGGAATTTTATCCAATTTTCAACACTGAAATTCATTTAGAAATACAACGTATACTTATTTAATAAGTGCGTTATTTCTTATCACAAGGGTGGCAAGATATACTATGTAAGGCTGAGTTTACTGCTTAATTTGTTACAAACAAAATTTATTCGCATATTCTTTCAATAATCGAAAAATATCTATTACATATTTTTTAATTTATTTTCACAGTATTTATGAAAGTTTAATTTATTTTTAAGTTTATTTTAAAAAAGTTGAAATGATTGGAAAAAATATTGATTTTACAATCGACAGTTTATATATTGTAGATATTTAAAGACATATTTTATCATCCTATCAACTGCTGAGAGAGTGCAAAGTGACACTAACGAAATGGGGTTAAAAATAAGTGGAGAAGATCTGCATCTAGCAGTGCACTGACATCGTTTGATAATAATGACACGATTTCAGTTTTCATGAAAACTTATAAAAAATTATATTAAATATTTTTAAAAGAATGACATTATGAAATTGTCTCGCGCACTTTTTACACTTAACCCTTTGAGTAGGATGGACGTATATGCGCCTTATTGTCTTGTTTTCAACGCCATTCTTAAAATTTTTAATAAAATGTTATTATTAATATACATACTAGATAAATCGATCAATAATATTACAATCATATAATTTATTTTTAGGCAGTAAAAAAATACGTAAACGTTACGAAAAAAAATGAGTAAAAAAAGTATTGAAAAATTTCTTTACGTTTTTTGATAATTGTCATGTTTTGTAAAAAAACGAAAGAATATTTATATTTTTGTTTACAGAAATACATTAAATGTCCTAATAAAGTAAACCTCATGCGTTCAAATTTTATCTCAAGTGGTCCTTTGATTCCGAAACGAAAGCGACCACATGTGATAATATTATACACATTCTCAACAATTTTTTATAACTTTTCAGTTTATTTTGTTCCTTGTTTGGAAATAAAAAAGTGTTGCTTAGAAATTAGCATATCCGATTTGATTGATTTTACGATATACGTTGAATTGATACCAGGCAAACATTTTAGTGCTTAAAACGTGTGTGCATAAAAAAAAATTCACTAATGAAAGAGTTATATAATTATTTTCAAAATAAATTTAAGATATTTTTAACAAGTTAGTCCACATTTTTTAAGCCACGTAATAATTCTGTAAAAACGCTTAAATGATGTTGAAACGTGACCAGTTCAATAAAATATTAAATAATATTTAAATAATAAAAGTATGCGTGCGTAGAGCTTTTTTTATGTAACGTTATTTCCATAAATCGTACCCATGACCTTCAACGAGCTTAATCCTATATAATATACGAGAGATAGCGGTTATAGCAGAAGATATACCTATCTTACTTCGCCGACTGATTCGCTAAGTGATATATTTTTTGTGAGAAGATTCATAAATAATTTTGTCAATATGACGCATATATACATGTGGATTGTATGTAATCTCATAAAGGATATTTTCATGTTGACGAAAATCAATCAATTTGACAACATCTCTAACCTTTTATCTTTCATTCTGACCATTTTTTTCCAGATCACATATGATTGATGTCCAGCCTTACAAGATTCAGAAAGAAACTATTCGTGTATGAAAATCATACATAGGAAGGAGAGAATTTCTATTGTTCACATGATATAACATTCTAACATTTAAATATAATCCAAGCTTATTTTTTCATGATTAAAAATAATTTAAAACCATTAGATACATACATTAACTTATTCTTTTCTAGGAAGACCACGTGCATATTGCGTGGTTAATTTTCTAAATAAACGTAAATTATAAAAACTCCTACAATCCGAAATCAGTATTTCGTCGACACTTTATATTTTTAAGACACATAGCTTACTTGCAAATAATCTGTGTTTATGAAAGTAACTTTTTATTGATGTCATTTGTTTGCTTACCCGATTTAATATAATAGATAAATTTATTTATATAAATAGACTTTTTAAATTGAAATCACAAAATACCCAAAACTATCCATTTGTTAGTAGGCGATTATGTTTTATTTAAAATAAAATATAAAAATCTATCCATACTATAATTACGTAAATTAATTATTAAATATACTAATATTTTTTAAGAGTTTTTGTGTGAAATCAATATCTTAGTTGGTCAACTTTTTTGGCAGAACATGTTTTTTGGTCGTCCTGAAAATTCTAAGCACTAAGTTTTGAAAAAGAACAGCTAAAGTATTGGAACCAATTACAGCTAGACCTGAATTTAGCTTTATATGTGACTGCTCGGTTTGTTTTTTATCTAAAATTATGCCACCTTATCGTAAGTATTCATCTCAGACATTTTTCTTCAATATTCAATTTACGATGTATTTTTATTCAACACAAACATCTACAAATAAAACACAATATAATAATTAAATGCAGATTAACAGAAAGCTCATAAGCTCTTGAGGCAATAAACGGTTTTAGGAAAACTACCCTAGGGATAATTGCCCCTGGATAATCACCCCTAAAAAAATTCCGCATTAGTAAAATAAAAAAAGTTTTCACGAGGAAATAAAAATTATTAACCTAATTAAGGTCAAATATTTATATTATATTTTTAGTTAACAATAAAATTCGTATTTGTGAAATCTATATAATTGTAATTACACTTAATTCAAATAAACTATTGGGGTGCGTAATTTTTTTTGTGAAATTAAATATTTTTACAGTAGTTAAATAACTATTGTATTTATCACGTATGACGCCGTCGTTGAGATTTTATTATAATCAAAAATACATATCTTTATAAATGTTACTAATCAAATTATAGGCATGAAATCCTAGTATGTATTATATGTTACCACGTCATTTCTAAAAGTGGAGCATATAAATCTGCAGAGCGAGAGATGACCAGTCCAGAAATGGTGTAGATAGATCTCTTGAATGTGAAGACAAGTCTGTATTTTTTTGTTATATCACTGTAGAATATTTGTGCACTTCATTGCAGGTTATATATCCAAAGCTGATAGATTTTTAAAAAATAAATAAATGCAGAACTGGATGCCTATTGGATTGTGCAATTTGTATATAACCAATTCGGAGTTATCATTAAACTAAATTATAATCGTAAATAGAAAAGTTATTTAATCATTTTACTTACTGTGGAGCTATTTATTTTTAAAATTTCACTGTATATAACTTTAGTTATCTGGTAAATGGTAAAATTAATTTATATTTAAATTAATTTAATTTTGTTTTTAAAATGCTAAATTTTTATATGAAAATAATGTATGTTTGCTAATTGCTCAACCCATTTTGATTGACAACAGCTGCTGAATTTTAAAAATCCAAAGATGCACGACTAGATATCTTTGAATTTTGAAAAACTGGAAACTTAGAACAGTATGGAACCCACATTCACCAGCTTCAAAGCGGTCATGCTAACTTCTTGCTTATAGATAATATATGTATAATAATATTGATATTCATAATGTATCATAATAATATATTGTTGATAAGAAACAAAACTTAAGCTAAGCACTGATATAGTTGACATATGCCATTCTAGCAATAGACCACAGATATATAGAGACAAAAAAATATGTAGTATTTTTATCAATCTCGCTGTTAAAACGATAATTGTTTTTAACTTATTTTTCCCATAAGATTATGTTAACTTAGCCCCATTCACCCACACATTTTGCATTTCGTTTTTCGTCAGACAATTCCGTTTGTTGACCATGTTAAATACCATAGGGAGCTTTCACGCACCAGTGAATTATTTACTGCCATCGCCTTTCCTAACGAACAACGTTGTTTTAAAGTTAAACAATATTATTACGTTACATTTTGACATGTAATGAAAAGTATTTTTCGTATGATGAAATAAAAATATATTTTTTGTGTGTGATTTTTGTGAAAATTTGAAAACTTGAATCTCGATAGTGTAAAGATAACCGCTTCAAAAATTAAATAAACATGTACATCTAGATTGACAGTTATTTTATGGTCCCTCCCCAATAATTGAGAAATTGAGAGCTTTAATAGAGCTTTAATAAGCTTTATGCTGTTCTCTAAAAAATATTTCTATTTTCTTCTGCTTTTTCGAATAATATAGATATAATAATCACGTATTTTTAATCAGAGCTTCTCTCCCAAGTATCTAAAAGGTTAGGTTAGGTTAGTTTTCGTGCGTACCTTGGAGACAAAGTTTGTTTTTTTGATTCGCACTGCTGGAAGATTTTTTAATATTCGGAAATATAGGATACCAAATAAATTAGTCGACTATTAGTTCTCGTAAAAAAAATAAATTGCAAAGATCTATATCGACTGTAGAAAGAAAAAAAACGTAACCCACAAAGAATAAATTTGTAGGAGGTCCAAAAGTGTTATTTTTGATGATTTTGTACCAAAGTCAAAATATTACATACACAAAAACTTGAAGTGCATGCAAACAAAGACTCGTATTTTATTTACTCAATTTGATATTAGTTAAGTATTTTTTTGATTGTGATTTTTGAATAAAAGTTATTTTGAAAAATTGAGGGTTACGTCTTTGTTCCTTTCCACAGTCATTATAATTGGAATCCATAGTTGGAGTGGATATCTCCTCGCAAAGTTTTGGAGCGGATATGGTGAAAAAAAACTTAAGCGTTGCAGCGGTCGTTGGCTTCTGAAAATCAGTAAAATTCACTAATAAAAAGAAGAAAAACAAACAAAAAGCTCATATTCTTTATATGTACAATTTGACCATTTAGATCTGTGTAATATTTCCTTATATTCTATTGCTTTTTTTTCCTTTTCCGTGAAATTCTCTTTTCAGAATAACACTGTCATTCAATGCGAATTATTTCTTTTTGTAATCTATACCTTGTTTGCTAAGCTTGGAAGTCCTTGTTCTATAAACCAGCTGTTCCCAATCACCCCTCCTCCGAATATCTCCATCAGTAGGATAAGTTTGCTGATCTATGAAACGAGCCTTTACTTAATCGCCTTATAATTAGGGTATCACATACATATATCTACAGAACTAGATTTTTATCTACAATATTTCACTGTCGTGTAACTTATAGTAACAAACTTATTTAATTAATTATTCTCTGTACCATTTCCACTACAATAGTGCAATATACATTTTTAAAGTTTAAAGATCTAAAATCAAATATTTAAAAACCATTCAGAAAGCGCGTTAAATCAGTTTTATATGTAGAACATATGATAGTCACGTGTCGTTCTACCAGATTTTTTTCATTGCGTGTTTTTATCTTGAAGGTAGAGCCCGATGTTTTTGCAGAAATATATATAAAATATCACAAATACATCAATTCTAAATTATTTAAAACTGGTAAACTTCCACATGTGAAATCACTGTTAGCAACCCGGCTTTCACCTTTTGGCATCTTTAAGCTACATTATATGTGGGCAGTGAGCGAACACATAACATACTAACAGTTAGTTAGTAAAATCAATTTCCATCAAGCACCATCAGTCAAAAATATTAATTACAAATGTATCAAATATATTTGTGATATTATAAATAGTATACAAAGATTTTGTTTCGGAATTCATTAGTAGTACAAGAATTTTCTTCTAAAAATGGGAAATTATTGAAAACAATTGATTGATTAGTATCAAGGAATCACTAAGCATTCTTGAAAACTACCAAAAAATCTACTTGGTCAAGTTACTCTTGATAAAGTTAGTTTATATCTCAAAATTTAGCATTATATCAAGTGATTGATGGTAAAAAACGCTCAAAAGTATGGAAAAACTATAAGAGGTATTTTACTAAAGGTCTTTCTACTTATTTTGGCGATGATGATATTAGGAAAACAATTTTTTTCACTACTGTTCCTAAAAATAAAGGAAACTAATTCTATGAAACATTTTACGCGGTAATAAATCATTTTTCTAATATAATTTAACAACGGTTTATTTAATAAATTTTGATACATAGAGAAAGCTTTTTATTAATTTAATGAAAGTGTTAAGAAAACTTTTCGAGAAGACAGGCGAATTTAAATTGTTATACTTAAGTAATTATTTGAGGCTGTTAAATGTTTGAATAACAACACTGAATCCAATTTTGATATCTGATCCTTATAATGAAAGGAAAACCATTCATTTACTGTTTTCAGTTTCAGGAAAATTCAATTATTATTTTTCACGTATTCAGTATCTTTTAAAGATTTTCGCTAACGAATTTGTTACTAAGTCAAACTAGTTAATGCTACAAAAAGACTTACTTAATGGCCCTAGTTTAATGCTACGCTCCCGGAGTTCAAGGGTAATTGTAAATCTCGGAAGTATGCTAACAGAATTCTTTAAGTTTTGTGTCGTATAACCTTGTTCGAACGTTAGCCACAATTTTGGAATTTCATCCTTATTTCTTCACTTTATCATTCCATGCTCATACAAACTTTATGAAATTCTAACTAACAAATCATATTTTTGTTACAACTATCATAAAAAATAAGGTAGAAGATTTATCGTACATTATACTGGAAATAATTGCGGTGTTTTCATATCGTGTTTGCTCCAAAAAGAGAGTATGTTATTAAGAACAGCATAGAAATGACCAGTTCGTAAATATAGAGTTTGAGAATATCTTCGCTTTGTCAAGTATTTTATTTACAGGAATTGGTTCTTAAATGGTAAGAATGATAAATCTTGTATTTTTGAATTCTTTTTTAAAACTGTCGGGATCGAGCCTGAAATTTTTGGCTTCAGAATGTACATGGTAATCTTTTGCTACTGAAGGAACAAAATAATATTGCTAACATGTAATATTTCATTATACCGTGGAAGGAAAAAAGGACGTAGCCCTCATTTTAAAAAAATCCGATAATCACTATATTTAAACGTTTTGAAAAAAATAAAATATTATCGCTACTGTATAATGTTTCATATCTACTGTAGAATAAAAAAAGAACGTAACTCACACAAAACAAAAATTATAAAATGCAAAAAACGTTTATATAATGATTTTTGACCAGAGTAAAAATATTAAATAGGGGAAACTTTCAAGCGCATGAAAACTTAAACTAGTGTTCTAATACAATTGATGTGGTAGTTCTTTTTCCTTGTCGAAAATTTGATAAGCCATATTTTTTTAAGCTTTAAAACTAAATTTAGATACTTATTTGGAATTTGCAGCTTAAATCCTTTTAGCAAAATATGTATACATGTTGGTTATTGAAAAAAAAATCCATTTAAAGAAAACTCAGGGTTACATCATTTAAGCTTTTTACGGTCGATTAATATTTATTATATTGACTACCGCAATGTATAAATAGTAACAGATTAAATAAAGTACAAACAAATAAACCATTAAAAATTTACTTATTATAATAATATTACAATAATTTTCAATAAATTCTGTCAATATTAAAATTGATTATGAGTTCAAATTCAATTTTTGTCAAATATTTTGAGTTGATTTCAGATAAACCGATACTTTTAACTCAGTTGTAAATCAATAGAATATATGTTCTTTGCATTTTCCGTCAATTTACCCAAAAGAGTGGCAAAAATCGTAGAGAGTTTATTATATTTACTATAAATCTCGCATGAATTCGTATCCGGCGGAAGATATAGACGCCCTCTTGCGTCACGAAAATGCTATTAAATAGCAGAAAAATTGAAAAGGACCAAGGTTAGATGGTAGACGCCCATCCAAGTGTCATCACTCATCACATACAGCCACTATCGATCTACCACTGCTTCAGGCAGGCTTATAAAAATGTATCTTTATTTATGAGTGAAATATTTCAGAAGAAAAACCACAGTACTTGATTTACACCACTTTTCTTAGACACTGGTTTTATTTTTAATCTACCATCTTCGCTATCTATGTCGAGCATATAGCTATTATTTTGTCAAACAAAGATTTTCTATCACTTAGAATTTGTCTAGGTTTGTATTTATTTATTTTTGTAGTTCACTTTTAAATTATATTTTAAATTACTGATTAAACTCATTCACAATACTTCAAGTGATAATAAACAAGTTTAAGTTATTTAAAAACTTTCAAAAACGCGTATAAATAAAATAATATTTTGTAAAAATAAATGTAAATAAAAGTTTATAAAGAGGATTTGAAATAAAATAGAGTCTACCAAGAATGTTAGATAGATCTTTTTCAAAAAAAAAGCTTATAATATATCTAACTGCATCGATCTAAACTCACTCTCACTATGCCTTCTGAAAAAATTACTGCTCTATAGGGCTACAACATGGCGCTTACGAGATTTTCAAGACCGTGGAAAGGTAAAAAGACCTAACACAAACAATATATTTAATAATGATATTTAATGAAAGTCAAAATGTTAAATAAACACCGTCTTGAAGTGCATGCAGGGTAAAACTTAAGTTTATTTATCTAATCTGACATTAAGAAAAATAAATGAAATTGATGTGGTGGAAGATATTAACCCAATAGCAAATTTCGCACGTTTTCCTTTTTTTAAACTTAAAAACTAAATTTATATACTTATTTAGCATCCTTTTGATATAACGCTTATTAAATTGTATATATTATAATTATCGAAAAAAACTCTTTTGAAAAAAGTGGGCAACGTCTTTTTATCTCTCCGATAGCGTAGAGGTAAGCATGCACGCCTAGCAATCCGGTGAAAACGGGTTCGATTTTCACATCTATCATATTTTAAAAAAATCCTAAAGTGCAGAACTAGATGCCTATTGGGTTTGACTCTGACAATCAATTATCGTGAAAAATAATCTATCAAGACGTCTTCATATTGCGGAGATCCATATATACTTCACTTTCGGAATGGATATCTTCCCACTGTATAGATCTGTATGCTCGACTTTCGGAGCATGCATGGTATAAAAAAATTAAACAAACGTGAACTAAGATTTAAATGTAATGTAATTATGCACCTATTGTGTTTTTGTTGAAATGTATCAATTGATAACCGAAATAAACCTTTTATAAGGTTTTATTTGGTTAAAAACAATTATACAAGTATATTTTTTTTTCACTTTCGGAATGGATATCTTCACACTGCGTAGATCCATATGCTCCTCTTTCGGAAGGAGCACGATAAATTTGCAGTCTTTTTTAAATGTTATTTTTTTTTTAATTTGACATAAAATGGCAAAATAAAATATCAATTTCGAAATACTATTCTGATTCACAATTGTTTACTTCGTACTCGATGAATAGTTCTGCTCGTAGAGCTATGATCCGAATTTAAGTGTACGAGGCTGCTTTAAATGCCTGGCAGAAGCGGTGGAACGCCTCCAGTAAG
>JAGVSQ010015269.1:0-10229 GCA_022683975.1 Rhyacophila evoluta
ATATAATGGAATTAACTAGCAAAAAAAAAAAAAATCATTAATCTATTGGGTTTAATTTAAAATCAATTTCCATCAAGCACCATCATTCGAAAATATTACTCATTAAAACTTGATTATTTCAAAACTCACTTTTTCACTTTAACGCCTTTTGCCAGTAATACGACAATATATACTAGTGGTTTAGAATAATTTTCCAGAAATTTATTTAAAAATAATTTTATAAGAATTATATTCTATTTTTCTTACGTATAAAATCTCAATGACTAGTTTTACTATATATCACTCGTTGGATACAGCAATGTCATAACTTTTTTATGTGTTAAAAATAGAACAATTTAATATCCACAGTATGAAGTTATCCGATATAGAAATTGAATATACATAATACATACTCAAACAATTAGAGTATTACACTTAATTACTTTGAAAAAAGAATATTAAAAACACATTTTTTGTCAGACAATTGGTCAACCTATTAGAGTTCTTATTTTGATTTTTTAAAAACCTAAATCAATTATTAAAATTCAGCACTTTCCGTCATTAGAAGGAGATATATATTTTTTATTTTTATTTTATTTATTTTAAAAAGTGGTGATATAATATGCTATTTAATTATACATTCTCTAAATTTTAAATTCGATTTTAGATAATTACAATTTTGAATGTAGTTAATGCACTCAACTATATAATAATCGATACAAGTTTTCGATTGAAATTCCATTTCCTCTTACCACAGAAAATTTATCGTAAAATTTCTTAAAGCTTAGTCAAAGTTTTGCTGACCAAGCTAGTTTAAAAGCTACGAGAGTAACACTATGAATAATATTCCACTGTGAATTTCTCTCAATAATTCAAAAGAAATTCAGAAACTTCGCACAATATGCTTCGGCAATATTAATTTCCGTACTGTCCACATAAATTTTCATTATCGTTCAATAAAATTTGTAGTTTTGTTTCAATGTGATAGACTATACCGTGTCTTGCATAATAAATCTACTTTACTTAATAACTGAAGCCGTAAACTTCATCTGAGACGACGTAAATTTCATAATGTAAACAGGAATTAATAATATTAACTAAACTGTAGTCTGACACTTGAAATGATAATAATAATTGAATTTGTTTTAGTTTAACGTAGGTCGGATAATAGCCGTTATAATATATAATTTAACAGTATTTGTTTCATATAATTAAATTATTGTAATGTAGGGTGCCCAAAAATAAACTGGCATTTTAAATTTGCGATAATTTTTTCTTCGCGAATTTTACCATTTTTTAAATATTTTTTTACAATTTCTACGCGATTTTTGATTGTGTACTTTTCCATGATATAATCTCAACGTTTACTAACGACGGCAAACAAAAACGTCTACTTTGGTATTACCGCGAAAAAATGGCGTCAAATTTAATATCTCAGCTTATTTTTAAATATCTTATATAGAAAGATAAATTTGAGTATATTTATACTGTCATATTGTTACTTGTAACTCTCGTTTCCCTAGCCTTGTTTAAACACAATCGTAGTAACAAAATGGTTTGCACATGTTTTTCAGAATTCTAACTAATTTGTTCTGTATTTACGAAAATAGCTAAACACAAAAATGAAAAATATTTAATTAAATCCGTTAGTACTTCTGTGTACTGTTATAACGAATAATTACATATTGTTATCTAGCATTTAAATGATTTAAAAACTTCATCATATTTTTTTACATCATATTTGCTCCCAAAGTGTGGCATATGATTCGACACATTGTAAAAATATCCACGCTGAAAGTGGAGTACATGGATCTGCTCAGTGAGAAGATGTATTAACGAATTATTTTTCATGAGAATTGTTTCTTAGACCCATTTAATCTTTATATTTAATTTTATCTTAGACATTTGTCATATTTTTATATATGGTTCTCTATTGTCATTAATGATTTTAATTATTGACTTAAATTCAACCCTTGTGATGATACAATTTTATTTTAGAAGTATTTTTTTAATATTTTAAAAATCGTATAACTAATTTCGTGTAATAAGTGAACTAATAAGTAAACTTATTTCACTATGCCAAAATGTTAAGGAGGTGATTTTTAACAAATATGTAACCGGTAGACAGGAGACCAATTTCAAGAATATTAAAAACAAAAGTCAATGTCGAAAAATATGTGATATGGTTATTTTATACAAAAAATGCTTTGAATAAGTTCACTTTGCCAATACCCTTACTTACTTATTACTGCATATGCATATATCTTTTGTTACATACTCGCTGTCAATACATTTATGAAAATGTTGAAATTTTTTGTGCAAAATTACATCCAATGCAATCTTGCTGTATTGATGTTTATTTATTTTTTGTATTATGTAGTGAGAAGAGGATTGGCAGGGTTTATTTCTGAATTCCCAAGATCGCGTCATCTCGTATGGAGCAAAACGTAAACTGAAGTCTGATTTATTTGCAGTACAATTTGTTTTAGAAAATAGTCAGTGACGTATCATCCACAAATAAGAGAAGATAAATTAATATTAAATATGCAATAAGATTTAAACTTTTTTAATAAATTTAAGACGTTTCTGGCGTATACTGTAGTGTTTTCAATGTAAAACACATAGAAAAAATCCTGATAAAAGTAGTTTTAAAATGAACAAACATTTTTCATTTGCTGCCACTACTTTTGATTCATTTTCAGTGTTTTATGTGTGTCTTACGAATCCTACACGTTATTATTTACTTTTCCATATTTTAATTTTGACCTTCATTAATTACAGCAAATTGAATGCCATTTTTAAATGTGAGTTCGTTTCGGGACACCTTTAATTTTTAGGAATAATTGCGAGAATTGCAATTTAGAGTGCTCAAAAAATTGAGTTTTATCATTCTAGTGATGCATATAATATTTGCGAGGTAAAATTGATGAAGAAGTCTTTCTAATCATTGTGTAATAAGTAGTTTTATAAAAATCTGGCACAATTATCACTTATAATAATATAAAATCAACCACCAAACCAAATAACTATACTTTACTAAGCCATTTTTGCTCCCAAAATTGAACACAGATTGAAGACAGCCACTCTGAAAGTAGAGTATATGGATCCGCAATGTGTAGATATCTTGACAGATTGATGGCAGATGTCTCTTTGATAACGTAGTTGGTAGCGTGCGCGCCTATCAATCCGAAGAATGCGAGTTCAATTCTCATCTGTCAGATTTAAAAAATCGAAAAGTACAGGATCGAATACTCGCTGGGTTGAGCAATTGTCCGATTAACAATTATAGTCAAAAAAAACAAGACTCACCATCGTAACAATAAAAAAGTTCTAAAGATACCTCAAGAATCTCTGCTTTTGCTGTTTAATTGAATATATTATAAATTCTTTTGAGCTAGGATAAGTTTTGGAAAATTCAATTATTTATTAGCTAGTGGTTGAAGTTCTTAAAGTTGCTGTATGATATCCATATTTTTTTAACTAAGAAATAGATATGGGACAATGAAACTAAGTACTTCACTGAACAAACCCATCATAAAACTCAATCTCAGGAAAGGCGATAGTGAGATAAGTTAAGTTGTTTCTGTCGACAGTCAACCGACACTTGCCTCCAAAGAGGAGGCAATGCTTCCACCAGCGGCGATTTGCCACCTCTCCCTGAGGGAGTTCATAGCTGACCAAAGCGTCTGATCGGAAAATTGTTGAACCCCTTTGAAACAACTTAGGGCAGGTTTTTTTAGACTGAATTTTATATTCTGCTGTGTAATCTACCGAAAACGCAGGACTGGCTTATACATCATTTATTATAATACAATACGATGCTATTTCTTACTGTAGAAGATTTCGAATTTTATATAATTTCATAAACCCAATCATTAAAAAATTAAATCTTATTATTAATTATATTTATAATATATGTTTTTATACTTGAACATGAATATTATCTAATTAATATTTTCGACTGATGGTGCTTGATGGAAATTTATTTTAAATAATTCAGAATATATATTATCGTTTCACGCTATGCATCTAGGTACTGCACCAACAAATCTAGTGTTACCAGCTGTCAATAATTCTAATTTTGCATTAAAGCATTAAAAATCTTAATATTCTACTTCCTCTCTTTATGTACGATGTTTGCTTCTAACGTGGAGCGTATGGATCCACAGTGTATGATATTCACTCTGAAAGTGGAGTATACGGATCTCCGCAATGTGAAGATTATTTTTTTGCCAGAATTTTTTGTCAGACAAATTTTCAACCCAATGAGCATCCAGTTCTGCACTTTTGGTTTTTGAAAACTTCGATAGATGTGTGAATCTAACCCGCACTCCCTGGATTTCTAGGCGCGTACGCAACCAACTACGCTACCAGGGAGACTATTATTTATCAATGATTTTATTATAATTTTATCAATATCATTTACTAACTGGTAACTATATCTCCCTGGTAGCGTAGAAGTTATCATATGTGCCTAGCAATCCGGGAATGCGGGTTCGACTCCCACATCTGTCGGATTCAAAGAAATCTAGCTTAACTAACGCCAATCTTTCCGATACCAAGTATCAATAATCTTCCAAAACAGTAATGCTATTCATTTCTTGATTGAAGATCCTAACTTTAAGTGATTCGCATATTTCTTCGATATAATATTTGGCAAGAATATGTATTTTATTTTTAGAAAATACTCATCTATAATATCGGCAACTTAAAACGCTATTATTGCAGATCCTAAATTTCTTAAAATACCTCTCAATATATATTTGTTAAGCTTTCTTGTCCTTCCTGCAAAAAAAACTGCTCCCAGTCATCGAGAAACTAAATATACCGATCAATCATAACAAGCGTTGACCCCACCGAATTACGCTGTCCAATTTTTTATCAGTGTGTATGACCCTTACAAGTGTATCATTTCGCACAGTGCGGTGATCAATAACCCTAGCATTACCAGGTGTCCACAATCTTAGTATTGCCAGGTATTAACAATCCTCGTGTTGCCAGATGTTAACAACTCTACCGTTGAAAAGTGGGTTTCTACAGCTTCGAAACAGTTTTGCTTTTCATTCCCTCATTCATTCAATGCCACTGCTGGAAGATATAATTTAGTCTTCTTCTATGTTTCAAGGCTGTGCTATTATTTTTAAACTACTAGTATAAAACCTAGGTATAATATCCTTAACTCGAAAAATTATTGTTATAAAATTTGACTATGTAAAAAACAGCTCTTGATATTGACAATTTTTCACAAGAATTGTTTGTCAGGTAATTGCTATACCCAATGAGTATCTAGCCCTACATTTTTTGTTTTTTTTTAAATAATTCAGATACGGAAATTGAACCCGCATTACCCGGATTTCTAAGCGCGCTCTATAATCTGTACGCTACACTACTGAGGAAACTATATCAAGTTAATTAAATTAATTTTTTGAATTGATAATTTTTTTGATAAAATCCGATCCGATTGCCACCATCATGTGTTTTGAAAATAGATTAACATCCAAAATTCCTTGCGATAATCCTACTTTATCAAAACTGTACTAGGAATATTGAAAAAAATTCTAAATTTAGGTCTTATGTAAATTTTTAAAATAAAATTTAGTTAAAAGGTCAAATTTTACAATTTGAGTTAAATAATCAAAGGTAAGACGTTTTATATATATATTTATAGTAAAGAAAAATTAATAAAAAATTGACATTTAGCTTAACTAAAAAAACCATGACTAATTACTTTTATCTAAAGAAACGTTTCAATTTAACTCGAACCTTCGTCATGGTAAAAAAGAGTAATAAATACACATTTTTCTTCTAAATCATTTCAAATAAAAAATGAAAAAAAAACAGCAAAAAACGCCTCTGAATGGCGCTGGATAACACCCGAAGGGCGGAGTTTTCATTTGGCGCAGTGACTCGGCCGCGAACTTCGGTTTAATTAGCAGGTGGCAAAAAATATATGGGCTGCTTCCAGAGACGCGATTTATTATATTGTCTGTGAAACCAGTCTGCGGGTCTGCCCTGCGAGAATGGAGTACGGAATCCGAGCTTAAGTTTTGTCGCACCTGGATACTTGGCTTGGCTTCGAGGATCAGAAATAGACAACTAGAAACTATTAATAATTAAATATTTTTATCATGTCCTCTCTGAAATCTAAGCATATGGATTTATACAGTGTGCAAATTTCCGCTCTGAAAGTGTGGTATTTGGATATACGCAATATGAAGACATCTTGACAGATATTTTTCACGAGAATTTATTTTCAGACAATTGCTCAATCAAATGGGCAAACTTTAAAATAGCTATATAAATAGGTGAGTGAGCAAGTTGCCGTACTGCCGAACATGCTCACTTGCTCACTCACCTATTTATAGATATTTGCATCTCTGTTACCGACGCTCTGCTGTTATCACTCTGCCGCCGAGGCATCTATCATAGCGTCGGCCTAAGATGTTTTAAAATACTGAAATGTTGAAAGATTTCAATGAACCATTATTTGTGATTAATATTACATGTCAAAAATGGTATATAGATAAATAAATTAACTTAGATAGATAGATCCATATAAATCAACAATGATACTTGATAAATGTTTTTACTATGTCTGCTCTGAAAGTGGACCGTTTGAATGTCTATGGTGTGAAAATTTTCATTCCAGAAATCTTGTTTATAGACAATCTGCAATGTCAATAATATCTACTTATCTTGACAGTTTTTATCACAAATATTGTTTCGTCAGCTAATTAACGAACCCATTAGACACTCAGTCCTAATCTTTATTTTTTTTCAATTCTTACCTTTTGGGCAACCATCGTCAACGCGCACTCGACCATCAAATAGAAAAAAAAATTGTACTAATTTTTTAATTATTTTCATCTATCGATTGTATATACAAGTTATTCAAGACACATATTTTTGAGGCATAATTGATTCATTTAAAAGAATATCAACACATCCTGGTTAAGACATCTCTAAAAATTGAGTAGTTAAAAAACGGTGATATATTTTGTATCGACTGTGTAAACAAAAAATGACGTATCCCACATATAACAAATTTTACATGAGTCACAAAAAAAGTTTCTTCAATGACAAATTTGGCATTTTCAGCTTACATCCTTTTGATGAAACGTGCATTAAGTTGTACACATTATGATTATCGAATAAAAGGTATTTTTTTAAAATAGAAGGTTACGTCCTTTTCCATTTTCCAATTACATT
This sequence comes from Rhyacophila evoluta, assembly GCA_022683975.1. Taxonomy (NCBI): domain Eukaryota; kingdom Metazoa; phylum Arthropoda; class Insecta; order Trichoptera; family Rhyacophilidae; genus Rhyacophila; species Rhyacophila evoluta. The sequence continues at coordinate 7,189 of JAGVSQ010015269.1, forward strand.
ATAACACATATATGTATGATGAATATTTCAAATGACACTCTCAAAAATATACATATTATTTACAAATTAATAATTCCTCACATTTAAATGTTTATTTAACTTATTAATAATAATTCTTACGTGTCTAAATATAGCCATCAGGATACAAGAACGCGCTTCGAGGTATTTAAGAGACAATATTTACACATCCGCATCGGAGGCACGTATTTACATACGAATACTGTATTAATTAATCTCGTCAATAGTACAACACTGCCTACAAACCGCTGGTTGACGGTGACTACTTCTCGCTACCAAGCAACTACCTGATATAACCTACGTGTTAAATTTATTTACAGCGAAAACATACTAAGTCTATACAGCACATAAAATACTTGGGTTATTAAATAGTTTTAGTCCGTATTTCGAAACGTGTAGTGCTTAGGCCACAAGTAAATTAATCTGGAACTCATCTGGTATTGTACATTCTTAGATGATATTTTTCTTCCTAAAATATTATCATTATTTTAAACCAAAGTTATATATATATATATATCAGTACAATAATTCTTATTAAATTGTATAAAATTACTTCTTTCTATTTACCAGCTTCTCAATCAAAGGACACGAATATTTTTGTTTCTAATATTTCTTAGTTTAAAAATTAAGATTGTATTTCAGTTGAAACATATTTACAAATTAAATCTATCAAAGCCATTTTTTGAGTAACCAAAAATCATACGATGCAAAATTAATTGTGTGTAAAGGTTTTATTGTTTTAATAGCTTCAGTTGGTAGCGTGCGCTCCTAGCAATCCAGGGAATGAGGGTTTGATTTTCATCTGTCGGATTTATAAATCTAAAAATGCAGGGCTGGATGCTTATTAGGTTGAGTAATTGTCTGACAAGCAATTTTCGTGAAAAATAATCTGTCAAGACGTCTCCACATTACAAAGACTTATATACTGTGGATTTTTGAGTGGATATCCTTATACTACGCAGATCCATATGCTCCGCTTTAGAAGCGAGCATGGTAAAAAAAAACTTATAACCTTGTATGACTATCTTAAGTTTTCTTTTGTGAGCTGTGAGGTGAGCTAATACGGCTAAGTAGATAAAAGTGGCCTTTAATGGGGTCCCGTTTCTATAAAATAACTCAAAAATGACCAACTAAATCAAAATCTACAAGTTAAAGAATGTAAAATGGTCCTAGCTGTCTTCAAATGTATAGCAATTCTCGTGGGTACTCATTCAAATATTATAAATGATCTGTTTTACAAAATATTTTTATTGGATAATATTTAGCCAAGATTAAATCATGATAGATTAAATAGCTTCTTAGAATACCTGTTGCCCACCAGTAATCTTTCGTCCTCCCAAGATATGCCCGCATCCCATAACTTGACGGAATACATACTGTGGATAGTATTTAGCAGCCTTTCAGGATGCTGAAAACTAGTTGGATTAAAGAGCATCCTAAGATTTTTTTGAAACATTTGCAAACTAAAATACATTGTAAACACAATAAATATTATATATACAGAATGTATAACTGAAAAATGTATAGTACTATTGCTTAATACTGAAACTGGGACGCTGTATTTGGCTATAGTATTAATAAATTTGACATTTGAATAGTTGTTCAATACATATTTCAGTTCTTCCTTGTATATAAATAAAATATATTATATTTACAAAGTATTTGATCTATTTTAACAAGTAAAAGATTAATACATGTTTAAATTAAAACATCACTAAAATATACAGCAGCCTAAAAACATTGTTTGGCAAAGAAACAAGATTTTACTTGTATTTTGATACATTTATAAAAACTTTCATTATCTAGATCTTCCTAACGTATAACAAAAAAATAGAATACTATCATCAATTAACGTCTACGTTTATTACACTAGAAACAAAACAAAAACTTTTAAAAAATAGAACAAAAGCTTTCAAAGCTTAATTAATGTATCAGAACTACGTTTCTGCTAGGTCTTAATTTTTTCAGGAACTTTTCACGCAATCGTAAATACGAAATGTATTTTATATTTTTTATTGTGATAGAAAAATAGTGTTCATATTTCACAATGTTTTAGTTAAAATATTTACAAAGTATTTCCAAATGTTTCTATTGACAATTTGACAAAAGAAATTTAACCAGCTCATTGCGGTTTGGAATCGTTCACAAGTTCACTAATTGACATCAAAAAGCTCTTGACTTCAGGCGACTACCATAACCATTCCAAGTGTTAGTTAGTTTTAATAGCAAGAGGTAAGCTTAGAGGAACTTTGGCGATGTAATGCACTTACTTAAATTGCAGTCTCTGCATAAAGTTGCATTTAACGCGTTGAATTTCCTCTTTAATTCATGTACATGTTAACGAGGCGCCATTTGTGCATTACATTTTTCCTACGAAAAAACTTCATATAGTTATACTATTAAAACTTGGATTTATTACTGAAGCTACTAACCACGTAATTAATAAGGTATTAAATCCCTTTTGAGGTCCTATAATGTTATAATTGCCTATATAAAGTTCGTTGAATTCAAAAGTTTATTTGACATTTACAAGTAATAAAACATTTTATAGCCGATATATTAAATCAGATATAGTGGTACAGTGCCATGTAAGAACAGACATAATTATAATAAATATTTGTATACTCTCTTTCACCTTTATTCCTTCATTCGTTATGTGGGCGTATACCGTGGAGACTGCCGAAATATCCATTTAATATAATCCAGACTCTGACGAGTACTTAATAAGTTTACTATACAGCTTCGCTAATAAGCCCTGGTATGATACAACATTTTTAATGTATCTGCAAATATTGTCAACCTTTTTAAACGATAAACAACTGTAGGAGAAATATTTTTTTTTAATATTATACGCATAGAATATGACACAGATTGTAAATTAATGATTGTACGAATTTTTTTCAATCAATTTTATGTGATAATCATTCGTGGTCAATTTCTCGCTAGGATTGTATGATTAAAAATATATATTCTGAATTATTTAAAACTGGTAAACTTCCATATGTGAGATCACCGCCCACATA
>JAGVSQ010015270.1:0-10228 GCA_022683975.1 Rhyacophila evoluta
TCATAACTGTATGTATATCGTGTTGTTAACATATTAAACTTGTAATTTGTAATGTTGCAACATATAATAAATAAATAAATATTAATCGTAGTCGGGAATAAAATTAATATTTGTAGATATTTAACTATTTAGCAGTCTACTTTAGAAGTGATATTCAAAGATATTCTCTTGGCTAAGTTTTCCAGTTTTAACTATTGTTTTTACTAGTCATTTTGTCGATAGCTATTTCAATTGAGATACCATCATCATCACATGAATACATTTTTAATATTCTTCATTTAGTTGTTTACTTAAAAAAATGGATTTTATTTTAAGAGTGGATGCTATTGATGTGACTATTTTGAACTTGGTCATTTTTTATCTTTTAGAAATGAGATGACTTTTTGATAAATATATGTATGATATATATGTATTAAGTTAGTTTATGAACCCAATATCTTTAATAAAGTTGTAATATAATGCGCGAAAATTTGTTAAGTTATTTTGGTTATATGAAATCAAATAACAATTATTACATGTAAAAAAAGATAAATTATATTAAATTGGGTCAGACACATCAATAATATTTAACTATCATAGACATAGATAATTGACAACATATAGTGCCGACGAAATACGGATTACTTGAGTTTTTATCACATTTATTGATAAGATTAACTACGCAGTATGCACGTGGTCTTCCTAGAAAAAAATCAGTTTAAATCAGACGGATTTAACGGACGGTAATCGGTCTGTAGTATGTTTAATATTATTTCAAATGCAAATAAACATACAGCTGGAAAAATCTCTATTTTTTCGTATTTGTTTAATATACTTTGGCAAATTACAAATCTGACTGTCTCATATATTTTTTAATACCACGTTCGCTCCCAAAGTGAAACATATGGATCTAAACTATGTAGATCTCCGCAATTTGAAGACGTCTTGACAAATTATTTTTTGCGAGAATTGTTTGTCAGACAATTACTAAACCCGATGGGCATCCAATCCTGCATATTTGGATTTTGAAAATCTGACAGATGGGGAATCGAATCCGCATTCCCCGGATTGATAGGTGCACAACCGGGGAGACACTATATCCCATAAATAGACATTATATATATATATATATGATGACTCTGCCGCTCTTGCTAATGTTGGTATGTATCTCCCTGAGAACTACCTAAGAAATCGGGAACATCAGCTGTTTCTCATTCCTAAATGCGGGACTATCCTGCCAGTAGACATGCCAATGCGCAGGGCAATGGTGATGTTTAACGAGATTACCTTGGATATTGATATCTTCCACTTAGGTGAGAGCGAGCTTAAATGGAGCTATTATATACATTATCAAAATAGGGTCTAACTTACTTGGTTGACAATCTCTTTTTCCTTCTGTATAAATATATTTGTTGTAATTCTTAATTTATTATTTTTGTATATTTTAATTATTTTTTGATATTTTCGTCATAACCATATGCATATCGTGTTTTTAATGTATTAAACTTGTAATTTGTAGTTTTACAACATGTACAAAATAAATAAATTTAAAATTGAAATACCCATTATCTCAAAACTATTCAGTAAGTGACTTAAGTATTATTGAAAATAAAATTTAAAAAACCTACCTTTAATATAGTTACGTAAACTATGTATAAAATGTCTTAATATTTTTGTGTGCGGGGTTGTCTATGCGTGCAGTTGTTATGTGAGCACTTTTCCGGTGCGCAGCTAACTTGCAAGCAGTTGTCTGGCTACCGACATCTTCACACCGTTCAAATGCATATGGTTCACTTCTAGATCGAATCTGACAACCACAAAATATAATACTTGATTTGGACATAGAAAAAACTTTTTATACTTGTTGCAGATAAATGAGCACAAAAATAATCTATTATTCCGAGTTACCGAAGTATGAAACATCCATTTTAGTCAATTATAGTAATATAAATATTTTTACCATTTTCTTTGTAATAAAAACATATTAATTCCGTATTTTTTTCATTATTTTACGAATGAACGTTTTAATATACATTTCGGTAGCATTTTTCCCACAGTTATGTAATATGTAATTCATGTAATGTAATTGTTATGGATACATTTTGGGCAGACATGTAATTATGTTGCTATTTAAAATCTAAAAAAAATGGCAATGTAGAATCCAGAAGGTAGAGGCTTTTAATGGATTGGCCTTGGTTAATAGACGAGGAATTTTTATTGTCTTTTTTAATCCCGGTGAATATATATGTAATAACCGTGAACGAGTGGCTAAGACTTAATTTTATACAAATGAAGTTAAATTTTAGGTTAGGTGGGTATTTGGTAGAAGATTTTAATTGATTCGTTGGATAATTATGTTCATGAACAACATAAAAGTAATACTGACAAATATGCAACGTACTACATATAATATGTATATTATATCATGTTCGCTTCCAAAGTGGAACATAAGTATCTATACAATGTGAAGATATCCACTCCGAAAGTTGAGTATATGGATTTCCGCAAATCTGAAGACGTCTTGACAGATTATTTTTCACGAGAATTGTTTGTCGGACAATTACTCAACCCAACGATCATCCAGTCCTGCATTTTTAGATTTTTTAAATCCAACAGATGGAGAATCGAACGCGTATTCTCCGGATTCCTAGGCGCGCAAGCTATCAACTTCACTACTATTTATATATATAAATTTTACTATAGTGGTGATCGAACCAGAAATGGAGTATATTCCCGTATTGTCAAGACTAATTACGAAAATTGATTGTCAGCCAACTGTTTAACTCATTTGGTGTTCGATTCTGCAACTCAAGATTTTTTTAAATATTTCAACTGTGGTATTCGAACTCGCGATCTCGGATTCCAAAGCGCGCACGCTAACCGGGTTTCCGTGGAGACAGATAATATAATATATAACATTAAAATGTAAGTAAAATAAATATTCAAATACAAACAGTCAAAACTGTTAACCATTTATTAATATTAAAATAAATAACTAAGACAATTATTATTGGAGTGTAAAACAAAAAAAAAAAAAATCGTGGTATGCGGAATAGCTATCATTACAATAACGAATAAATATTTAGTAGAATTATTCAAATAAAATTGATAAGTTAGTAAAAAATGCTTAAAAATAAAATACATTATGTGAACTGCCAGAAGATTTCAAATGGTGAAACCTGATCGGTATATAACTATCCGTATACAAGTATTTAAATTTAAAATAGATTTCGGTTCAATGTATATTCGTATTGTGCATCTGTCGGTTGTGTTTAGTTCACAAGAATGTATGTGAAAGTGTAATTTATAACTTCAATATCACTTAGTCCAGACTCGATGATTAGAGTAGGTTTCGTTAATATGGCAAGAAAAAAATTAATACGTTCATAGCCTTAGGTCACCCATGGTACAAATAACGAACTATATGTATATATAATGAAAAATCTTACTCGTTTACGAAAATATATATTTTTTATCAATTTATATCGAGTACTTCAAATTACTTAGTTGATAAATGTAATAAACTAGAATAGGTCCCCGGCGTTGCCAGGGAAAACTTAATACTACATGTGTGAGGAGGGGGGTGTTTTGGGAGGAGAAAGGATTTATGATTTGGGGAGGAAGTAGCCCACGACCTTCTCCTGGATGAGATGAGTATTGCTGGAAAGTTTAGTGCTGTTAGCGCGTACTCTGCTCAAATTCATAGCGAACAAACAGACAATCATTAACCTTTATATATATAAATACATTAATAAATAATGAATACGATGAAAAATATTGGAAACCACTGCCGTGAGATATATTAAATATCATTTCTGCGTATTCTTCAAAGAAAAAAAACGTGGGATTTGATAGAACTATAAAAAAATGTAACAAATCCATATAAGTTATATGGTTATCTGTTTGGGCAGGATTTTTGGATGGTTGAATTCGTCCTTGCTCCGAGAGTAATGCACATTTGATAGCATCCTTTATTATTCGCACATTTGTTTGTTTTAAGCCGAACATGATGTGTGTTTTTTTTCATTTTATCTACACAAATCAGCATATATATTTTTGACTGGTGATTTTTGATAGACGTGGTCTATTTTGGCCTCGGTTTTTTTTAAAATTATTTTATTAAGTTCAAGAAATCATTTAACCTGTATGCAATATAATTAAAAATTGATATTTCAATTTTAGTGTAGTTTTTTATGCAATATCCATACCGTAAGTGGAACATATATATGTTTAAAGGACGAAGATTACCAGTCCAGAAATGGAGCATGATAGAATATATAGATTATTGCATTTTAAAGACCTTTTTGACAAACAATGGCTATTGACTGATGACTTAAACTATTAAGCGTCAAGTTCTGCATTATTGAATTTTAAAAACCCTCAACAGCTTTGGTATTTGAACTAGCAATCTTCAGCACCTTAGCACCCAGTTTGCTACTTGGTCATTTCGGATTAATAACATGAGCATTTATTGCAGTCTTTCATATATTTTTATTCAGCGATATATCTATTTTATTCTACCATGTTTTTTCTGAGAGTGGAGCATATGGATCTATCTACAAAATGCGATGACGTCATGTACGAATGTATGTAAATAAATAAAATGTAAATGTTTGTTGGTTCAAAGTCTTAAATCTCCGAAAGTTCTTCATCGATTGGCTTGAAATTTTGTCACAACGTTGCATTTAAATACGCGCATGTTTTTATATGTATTTATTATTATACCGTTGTATTTCTGGCAAAAGACGTTAAAGTGGAAAATTGAGTTTTGAAATAATCGAGTTTTAATGTTTGAGTCTCTCTATTAAATACATTTCACGACAATTCCTTAAGGTATAATGTATGTTATTAGAAAACTCAATTTTTCACATTAACGTCTTTTGCCAGTAATACGACGATATATATTATATGTCACATCTGTGTCACAAAACATGCTTTTCCGAAAGGCAGCGGCATCATTTTTAACCAGACTAAACCACAGCAACACGTGGCTGGGTACAGCAAGCTGTTTCTTTTCTTTTCATTTAATCAGACTAAGCCACAGCAACGCATCCCGGATACATCTAGTTATTAAATAAGTTATTTAAGAAAAACGATAATATTGACATGGTTCTATTTCATACGGGCAAATTTGAGAGACCTTTCTTTTTTCAAACTTAAAAGCTCGATTTAAATACTAATTTGGCGTTTTCAGCTTATATCCTTTTGATAGAACGCGTATTAGGTTTACAGCATTGTGATTATCGAAAAATACTGAGGGTAACGTCCTTTTTTATTTCCGAAGCTTAATAATAAAATAAAATTGTAACTTAATAAATATTAACTCATTAAAAAATATGCAGACCAAGTGTGTAACCAAACCTTACTCACATCCGCTTAAATCAGAATATTAATAAAAAAAATATACATGTTGTATTACGAAATGCCATTCTCTTAGATTGAGTATAAGTGATTGCAATTGAAACAATTTATCAAATATTTATCGGAAAATCTATAATATTATCTATCGCAAAAACAGGTAGTGTTTTTTTCCTTTCTTGTCCAAGCGTTGAAAATTATTTTTAAGTGATATTATTATTTATTAGCCTGCCATCTAAGTAACAATGTTACCTTTACTGCCTTTTCAGAACGGCCTTCATCATCTCCTTTGTTTGTGCTAAGGTCAGGTGTTTTGATTTTTTATTAACATTTTATAAGAGATATTGACTTCATAATTATATCACTGTCATTATAAACGTGATAGATCGGAAAGGATTCAGTTTTAAAGCTTCCTCCTTCATCTGTTTTAATACAATATGGATTTAAAAGTTTAATACACATAAGACATCAATATTTTTACTAAACATGATAATTCTTCTAGGATAATTCCAAGGAATGTGACTTTTTGATTTGTAGCATAATTCATTTATAACAAATTTTTACTTACTTATATGTCGTTCTTCGTCTTCTTTTATATCCGCTCCCTAAGTGACGCATATGGGCATCATGTTCCGCTTTCAAGAATCCCTGTCGCCCGTCAGTATTATTATCAGGTTCGGTAGGTGATACTTGCATCCCGTAACTCCGCCGAATACATCATATAGATAACATTTAGCTGTCTTCCAGGACGCCGACGACAGGTCGGCTTAAAGAATAAGCAGGTCAGGTTCAGACTTTCTTGAGGCATCCGCAATATGTTGCCCAGCCAGGTCCACCGTCGCAGCTTCACTTTGTCAGTGATAAGTGGCTGCATAGTCTGTTCTCTTATACTCGTTTCGAACGAAGTCATACCACCATATTTGTGCTATAAATACTTTAGAGCAATAATTTGTGACGGATAATAAAAATATTTATCTCGTCATTCGTGATATCGGCGAGAAATTCCAACAACTTTTGTTCATTTGTTTCTAGGATAAAAAATATATATTTATCTCAGTAAATGTAGGTAGTCTCCCCGGTAACGTAGTTCTTATCATGCGCGCCTAGTAATCCGAGGAATGCGGGCTGGATTCCCCATCTGTCAGATTTAAAAAATCCGAAAATTCAGGACTGGATGACGATTGGTTTTAGTAATTGTAATTCTCGTGAAAAATAATCTGTCAAGACGTCTTCTAATTGCGGAGATCCATATACTCCTCTTTCAGAGTGGATATCTTCGCACTGTGTAGATCCATATGCTCCATGTTGGCAGCGAACATAGTATAAAAAAAATTAGGTCGTACGTTTTGTAATAATATAGTATTTTTTATCAAAAATAAGTGGTTTTTCAAGGCCAATTTTATACCTTGTTATTTTAATATTTTCTAAATATGTAGCAGCTAAAGGGTTAAAAAAATCTCGGTATTGTTTTGTAATAATTGTCTTGGAAACCCCAGATCTTGGGTGCGTCACTAATCCACAACGAAATCAGTTTCTATTTCTCATTTCAAGCGAATCAAATTGCTATGAAGGACACAGCGGACATTACTATGCTCTATGTTCACAAAAGTAAATTTATTTTCATTCGAATATTGTATTAAATTACAATACACTTAAAAACAACGTTGTTTGTTCTTCAGGGATCGTTGATATTGTGCAAAACGTAGATTGTTGACCAACAGATCAAAAACAACTGAGTTTTAACTAACCTAACCTAACCTGACCTTACTAAATCAAAGCTCTCTCAAATATAATTCGCAAAAAATGAGGAAAGTTTGTTTCATATTTCACTAAAATTAGTAAAAAATATATTTTTAATTAAAATAAAACGTGTTTTAATATATACACATATCGCATTTTACAATTCTTTCTTTTTTTCTTAAAGTTTTTTGTGTTAAATAGTTTTTTTTCTCCGAACAATTTGATGAATATATTTATCAAATCTCCAATCTTTTTGATAGTAAAGAGGTTAGTGTGTGCACTTCAGAACAGGAAATTTCGGGTTCGATTTTCATAGCTGTTGATTTATTTTCAAATTCAAAGATGGAGTATCGCATTTCAATGGGTTGATAAAGGATTCACATACATATTCAATATTTATAAATAAAACTAATTTATGTGTAAATATAATTTAACGTAACTGTTATCTGTCATGGATTGGTAAATGCAAATGCTTTGGAGTCTGGAGTCGCAGATTCAAATACGATGAACGGAAAATAATTTTAAAAAAACATCAAAGATACAGATTTGATTTCCCAATGTGTTAATTGATTGATATAAAATTCTCGTGAAAATACAATTCATTACTATAAGTATTGTATTTATTCGGTAAAGATGTATATACTCCATTTTTAGAGAGGATATAGTTGATTGTATGTAGCTTGCGTGGAATGACTCATTGAATTAATATATATACATATATTTGTACATACTGTATCTTGACTGTGGAAAGGAAAAATGACGAAATCATCAAATTTTCAAAATAGCTTTTATTCGAAAATCACATTGTATACGTCTTAATACACGTTCTATCAAAAAGATATAAACTGAAAATGCCGAATTAGTGTCTAATTTTAGCTTTTAAGTTTGAAAAAAAGGATGACTTGTAAAATTTTCGGCCAGGAAAAAAGTCTTCCACCTAATTAATTTTGTTTATTTTTACTTAAAATAACTTATTAAATTAATATCATATTGAGTAAATAAAATAACAGTTTTGGTCTTCAAGCATTTTACCGTTGTTTCTATGTAATTTTCTGACTTTGGATCAAAATTATCAAATAAACGTTTTTTGTGCCTCCTGTAAAAAAAAAATTATGTGTCTGACGTCCTTTTTTCCTTTCCACGGTAGATATGAAAAGATGGAAGAAGTATTGTTGGAAACAAGCATTTACCTTGAACTGTCAGTGGTGATACCAACACAGAAGCCAATGGTTATTAATATCGAAATTCTTCTGTTTAGTTCTGATACATCAAATACCAGCTCACGTTCGTTACGTGATGGTCGCATACTATGTGTAAAGACGTGGCGAGTGATGGAGGATAAATTATGTATTATTAAATGTGTCACCGAAGAATGGATTATAATTAATACAATATCAATGACCATCGAATTGTTGTGGTAAATATCATGCGTTCCGCAATCACTGATTATTGTTTCAAAGGCTCTCTCATCTTGACTGAGATGATGGCATCAATGACTAACAACTAGTTAATTGTTATCTTGTATGCTCAGTCATACGAATATATTAAGTCATCTACAGAATAGGCAATATGACAGGCATATATACTTTTTTTCATTGAACTGTATCTTCGTGAGCAATAACAAGTAAGCCAAGTATAAACAATTGTTTATATGAGACTCTTTTTTATTCACAATATCGATGGCCTAGAGTGCAAATTTGCTAACTTCGTTTTTGACAATTTTACAGGCATTGTAATTGGTTATTTTAATTCTTCCTGCTTATGTAGCAAAATGCAGGATGCCAATCGTATCCTCTGGCATTGTCCCCATATTTCAGTCGAAAGAAAAGAGCTTCTCAAGTCGATTCGACTATTTATCGGACCGGTCACCCATTGCGACTCAGCTTCTACCAGGGATATTTTTTTAGCTTTTAAAAATGTTGCATGTGGATCTTTAGATTGTAAAAAATACTTTGATAGAAGTTTTCACAAGAATTATTTGTCAGTCAATTGATGAACTGATTGGGCACCTATCCAGTCCTGCAAATGGGTCTTTGCAAACGGATCTACACAGTATGAAGATATCCGCTCCGAAATTGGAGTACATATTTGAATCTCCGGCATTAGAAGAGATTTCTTGACGTATCATTTTTCACGGGTATTGGTTCTATTCGATTAGGGCGAATTTCATTGCTTTCAAAAAGTTTGCGGCGTCTTACGGCGGGTGAGAAGGTCTCGTCTCAACAAGGCTAAATGTTAACAGAACATATTTAGTTAGAGTAGAGATCACGCACATTCTACTGCACGCCAAGTGTCCTAGGTCATGGGCAGCTGCTCCTGGGACACTTCTGGCACTTTGAAGAACGACTCACGTTACCTCCACGGTATACGCCCTGAGTGGAGATGTGGTGGGTGGTGGAAGGAAAGGAAAGTAGTGTGTAGCGATCGGCAATTATACCGAACAGGGGTAGAACTCGTTGATTTTAAAATTAAAATTATTTCTGTGTATTCATTTAGAAGTAAAATTTAATACTTCCGTTATCGAATCTATACAGTGACTAATAAATTGCTGAAGATGTTTACGTTTCCTGAGTGGGAGTGTTCGCAAAAAAATGATCAGGTCAAATTTCGAGTCGTGAAATAAAATTAGTCATACAAACAACACATCCACGACAATGACACAGTTTTTTATCATTCCTTGTATCTATTCAACTTTCTAGACGCGCGTAAACATCGCTTCGCTAACTTAGCGAATTTTTAGAATATATTATAATAATATTTCATTATAGTCAGCTATAACTCGGTGGCCGAGAAATAAGCGTGTGCGCTACGGAGCTCGACATTACAGGTTCCAATGACACAGCTGTAGAATTTTAAATAAATCTAAAGACAATTTTGAAGATGAAAGCAGCTTTTAGTTATATGCGAAATGTCTGGGACTCTAAGTTGTACAAGGGAATAACCAAATGCCGCCTGTTCAATGCATGCATTCTGTCAGTGCTGCTCTACGGATGTGAAACGTGGCACCCAACAAACGCTCAAAACAACCGTATTCTGAGCTTTGAGAACAGATGCCTGCGCCGGATTCTTGGCATACGGTGGTATGACTTTGTTCGAAATCTAAAATATAAAAGTCAAAATATGTATGTTCGTTCGTTCGTTCGTTTGTCCA
>JAGVSQ010015271.1:0-10228 GCA_022683975.1 Rhyacophila evoluta
CAGATGATACCCTTGAAAGAACTATGCCACCCATTGTGTATCGGAAAAATAGTGTGTTCCGAGTTCTAGTAAACGATAAATATAGCATCGCAACACGTGTACTTGCCACGTGACAGTGCTTGCCAAACTTTGTCATGCCACGGCCCCTTAAATCAGAAAACAATAATCTACGACCGAAAAAAACAAAACTTCAAACAATATTCAAGGGGGAAAATATTTCAGAAGACTGATAAAATATAGCCAGAAGTATGCAATGTAGTTATTTACTTTAATAAATTGGCTCAAAATTGTTCTAAGTTATAATTATGTTGTTATATAAAGTGATGAAAAATATGATAATAATCTTGTAATAGAAAGCTCTATAATTCTTGTAGAAATATCATTAACTGTGAGCTAGTTTATAAAATAGTATTATGAAGAAAAAAAACGGCTTTAAGTAAGCAATGTTAAAAAAGTAACAATAATAAACATAGTTTGAAAAAGTTGTTCTTTTATAAATTTGATATGTTGTGTCTAATAGTCTGTTGTGATTGTTATTTTTTGACGATTTCGATGGTTACAGATTATTAAAATCATGACAGATAAAAAGTATGAACAGTAAGAAATGAAATGAGTAATATGAATGAAATAAAACAGTACTTTTACAAATAACAACGTTTTTATTAAAATAATAATAATTATCAACATAAAAAATACTTACAACTAAATGCACAAACATAAACATTCAACACGGTAAACAAATCTTACACAATAAATATTACCAATCAAAACATTATGAATTAAACGAAATATGGAAACGTTTTAATTTTCCTAGTATTGAAATAATTATTAGATTTCTGAATATTTTTGTCAGAGGTACATGATAAAAGCGCGCTTATTGTCAAACATTAACATTAAATAGATCATAAACAATTGAAAATTACAAATAATTGATAAAACTATTAAAATCAATCGATATAACTCTAGTACACTTGGCAAATAATTTCTCGCAACTTGCACTCCCAATCTACACGTTTCTCTTAAAAAAACTTTCATTTTTATAATATCTTTTGGAAATCTAAATTCCAATTACCAAACATATGAGTTAATATGCAACTGGCTGGTTCAATTAAGACATATATATTATATTTATAAATAATATGGAAAAAAAATATTAAAGAAAGGAGTTCAATATGCCGGGAGGAAATAGTTTATTTACATCTTACCTACTCTAAAATCTAAGATATATAATTTATTTAGTTTGATACGTTTATTTTAACCAGATTTTTTCTTCATATTGACAGGTGGCGGTCTAAGTTCTGTTTGAATGCTGTAGTTTACTTCGTAATCTTCAAATTCATCTTGATCGTGTAATGGAACAACTCGAATGGGTCGTGCATGTCTTCCGTTCAATTGCCTGTGTTGCCTGGTACCAAATGGTCTTTTTTCACTTTTTTTAATTGAATTTCCTCTCGCTCTCATCGGTGGTCGAGGAGGCTTTAGCAAAGGATAAGGTTCATCTGTATCCGATTTAAGTCGTTTTTGTGGTGCATCTACAGATACCAAAGCGTTTGGATGGTGCATAGTATTACTAGCATGTTGATCTCTGGCTAAAGAATTTTCCATGAACATAGGAACGGAGTTATCGTACGTGGAAAAACTACTGAAACTTTGAGCTTCTGGACCTGTTATATCGTCATGGCTTCGAATTCTAGACTTAAATCCAGGCTGTTGATCGATGACTGCTCCTATTTGATGTGTACTCAAAACACCTTGTATTGAATTCTGTAATTGCGCTGATGCTATATTTGGAACAGTATGCTGGTATTTTGCTTGATCCTCTTTGAATTCAAAGTTATTTTGGAAAGGCCTCGATGATTCCTGAAAATCATTTTCTTGATCTGAAAAAGTTTTGAAATTTTTCTGGTTGGTAAATTTGTTGTTCCTTGAATCTCGTCCACGCATTCTGACTGATGACAACGGATCAAAATTTGTGAATTCTTGATTTTTTATAGACTCTGGTATATTATGATCAGGTATGTCAATTTGTAGAGAAATGTGTTCTCCATTACCCATAACATCTTGAATTGCTGACGTATCTAATTTAATTGGAGCAAGACTGGACATTTTATCTCTCATAGGTTCTAATCTTGATTCATCTACAGCAGGTTTTCCTCGTAACATATCTGAAACAACTTTCAAATCGATATTATAAGGGTTTGCGACTTGTATTCCGTGAATTGTGGTCAACGTGGATCCAGTATTTGGATCGATTTCATTTTGACGTTCAAAAGAATTATCAATACCCATATTTTGACGCTGGCTGTTACTGGTACTTATCATTTGATATGTATTCTCACCATCAGACTGAGTTGACTCTAAATTATGCGTCCCCATGTTTTGGTTCAATCTGCCATTATTATTAACATTCTGTGAGTTTTGATAGCGGTTTTGTAAATTTTCTGTAGACGGGTGAGTAATAACGTGATGATATTTAGAAGAAGACTGACCATCCAGGTTGATTTGATTTATTTGAATTGAAGATGACTGATCATCCCGCTGCTGTTGGAAGTTTGTCTTTGTATCTTGATTTGATTGTCTGAATGTTTCTGATGGAACATATTCTATTTGTTGTCCTTGACGAGTTTCAATATTTGATGAAGAATGTCCAATCATATCTGTTGGTGTACTAACAATAAACGATGAAGGTGATACAAATTCTGATTGTCGTAGATTCTGTATGTTAATCACTGAAGATTCGAAAGGAGCATGTTCTCCCGGTTTCCCGTATGAAAATGATTGGCTTCTTATGTCATTAAATCCTGAATTTTCAAACGGATTTTGTTTGGGCTTAAAAGATTGAATATTGTATACAACATTTTTATCTTTATAAAAAGATTGTTCAATTGGTTTATAGTTATTGTAAAAATTTGAGAGACTTTGTTCAATTATATTGGGAGAACTTTGAGAATTTTGTTTCATTTGAATTTGATCCTGAGGGTAATGTTGAATTATGTGTCCACTTGGTATAGGATTTAGATGAGCAGGATAGGATTGTGGTGAAGAAGCACTCACATCGTAATGAGGAGATATAGTGACGGTAGGACCCCTTGTATTTCCCTGTGGTGCTGGTGAATATGATACAACGTTAGACAATCCAATCGATTGAATGTTTTTAAGAGCATTAGCGTGGTCGAATCCTCGAATAACTCGGCCATCACCGTTTTCTCTTTGAGATGAAAAGTAGAAAGGATTATTTGTAACTACATCATTGGGATTATTTAAATATACCAAAGGATTTGGTGTTACTGACTCTTGTAAATTAATTGTGTTTAAATGGGAAGGACTAGAAATTTCAACACCTTGTCCAACATGATTCCATTTATATCCTTGATTTTTTGGATCAATACGAACATCGCCTCCGTGGTAAGTTGTAATGACATTAGGAGAATTTCCTTGGAAGCTTATGGCTTTTGGAGAGTTTGGATACGGGCTTAAGTTAAAATTATTTTCATTGTTATTTTCATTATCTGATAATTTGAAAGTTTGTGACATTTTATATGGAGACGATGGAATATTAATACTGTTTATTTGATTGCTTGCTCCATATCTATCGTTGTTTGACTGCTTCATTTTTTCGTGATCTTTCAAAGCATTGGTTACATAATCTTGTGGATTTGAGGAATCTTTCAAAAAGAATGTATTATCTGGTATATCAACCTGAGACAAATGAACTCCTTTTATGACATCAGATTGGTAGTTGCTTGGGTTTATACTTGACGGCGTAAATCCAGGAACATTACTAATGAATGGATATTTATTTGCATATACAGATGATTGTGTCTTGAGAATTTCTTGATTTGAATTCAATGAACCACCAAATCCGATACTATAACCAACATTTATATTCTGTTGTTGATTATTGTCTGGGCTAAAACTGATAGACTGTATGGAGCCAGACTTTTGCGGAGGCGATGCAGTTTGAAATGAAATATGATTCAAGAATGGATTATCAGGGTATGGCTTATATTCAAAGCTTGAAGATGATTGCAAAGGAAGTGCTTGAGGTGGAAATGAATTAAATTGTAATGAAGAAGATGAATATTCTCCAGCAGATTGTAAATTGTCGTTGCTTTGCTGGTTTCCCAACCTTTTTGGTGACAATTTCCATCCAAAATCTCCGTTTGAATAATTATCAGTATCCTTCTCCAAGTCTCTCTGGTGGGTTATTTTGGTAGTTTGTTGCCGTTGACTGCGAGAATTTTGGTTTGGATGAACAATATTTACCACCAGATTATTGGCAGACTCAATTGTATTTTGATTTAATTGTTGTTCTTGCAGTTGATTATTTAAATGCTGTTGGTATAATTGCTGATTTTGCATTTGTTGGTTGTGGATAATATTTTGATTTTGCTGTGGATGTTGGACTTGTTGATTATGGTTAACCTGCCCATTTGGATTGATTCCTGCTCTCCATTGTTCTTCATTTTGGATTTGATTGATCGGAGTATTGACTGTTGTGACTTGAATAGGACTAGGCGTTGATGAAATATAAAGACTTCCAGAAAATTGAGGTGAGTACTTGGGACTTCGAACACCACTCATTGCGTTATCGAAATGATCAATTTGCATCTGTTTCTGCTGGTTATTATTAAAGCCAGGTTGATTCAAATTATTCAAACGACTTCCATACAGAGGCGTATTAGTCGAGTACTGTACTGGAGATGGTGTTGAAAATGCGTGAGCTGGTGAAGAAACGTATTGACTTTGAGGCGAAGGCGATGGAGTTGACATGTATTGTACATTTGGAGGTGGGGTAGAAACGAATTGAGCTTGAGATCCAGAAGGTTGATGTTGTTGTTGGGAAATTTGTGATACAAATTGCATAGCTGGGGATGGAGTTGACATGTATTGTACTCTCGGCGCTGGAGTTGATAAATATTGCACATTATTATTGTTTGATTGCAAATTTGAAGCAAAATTAGATTCATACTGAACATTTGGAGCTGGAGTAGACATGTAATGTATTTGAGATACTGAATTTTGTGGATAATTTGCTGGACTAGAAACAAATTGCATTCTTGGTGGTTGCGTTGATGCAAAATGTGCTGGTGCAGGAGTAGCAAAGTATTGAACATTAGAAGCTGCACCGGATGGATATGATCCAAATTGTTGTTGATTGTTTGGCCCATTAGGTGGAGCTGGTGATGATGCATATTGAACTTGAGGGGCTGGCGTTGACTGATATTGAATTTGCTGAGGGTTTGGTGCATATCGTGTATTCTGTTGTCTTGCATTATTCATAAAACCATCAGGTGGGAGAGCATATCTTACGGAAGCATGATCATCACTTGCACCAGTTTCACTATCTTGATTTATTGAATTATCTTTAGAGGATTTCAAGTTTTTGGTAGATTGCCTATGATGTTCTTGTTGCTGATGAAGCAATTCACGTTTTTGTTGTTCTCTTTGCTGTTCACGTTGCTCCTCAATGTGTCTCAGTTGTTCTCTCTGTTGCTCATTTTGTTCTTCAATTCGTCTCTTTCTTTGTTCTTCTCGATGATGCTCTTCTTGTTCTACAATTTTTCTCTGTCTCTGCTCTTCAATGTGTTTTTCACGCTCTTGTTCAAGCTGCTCACGAATTTTTTGGTGTTGTTCGTGATGTTGCTGCTGCCTGGGTGACTGTTGTTGTTGTCGGTGTTCATGTTGCTCTTGTTCGGTTGGTCTTTTTGGTTTATCTGGATAATCTTCTTGTTCTGGTGCGGATACGTAATCTTCTTCTTGCGGTACAGTAATAATAGGCTTATTATCTTTAAGTTGCAATTGAACAGTAACTGAACTTATTGAATGTTTTCTATTGATATTTGGATCCGTGTGAACTACACTGGCTTTATAATCAGGAGTTTCCAAGTGGCTGCTGAGTGATTGACGGCGCGACAGTCGCATCAATTCTGGCTCAACTTCTCCCGAACCAAATACTCGACAGCACCACATCGTCAGCAACAGGCATATCTGCAAACAATAGAACAATTTTATTACTATAAATTTTAAAATTATTATCACTTGCCAGTAAAAAGCTGACATAAATATTTTTCCTAATATACATATACAACACATACATTGCAAAATTTCTTTTACATATAATTGTACCTAATATTTCGTTTCATTACCAACCATAATAATTTTAAAGCACAGTATTGATACTATTTTAAAAAGCATATGGTACATATTTGTTTCTACCGTGTACAATCTACTCAAAATTACTAGAGAAAATCTATTTTACTAGATTTAAAACAATTAGTAAGTTATCACCCAATTTTCAATCTTTTAAGCATCTTGTCGCTTATTTTTTAACTATCAAACATACTTAAAAAGCTTTGAGTTTTAAGCCCAGGTGCTTTAATATGTTCGTTTACTAATCATTAACCAATACCACTATATCAATAATATTTAAAATAACTACTGAAATCTATATATACTAATGAGATCATTAGTATATCACAACAAAAATAACTTTAAAGGACTGGTTCATCGCTAATTATTTTGATGAGAGGTTTATCTTTTTAGATGTATTAGTTTGTTAAATATCTATGAAACTTAATAACCAATATTAAAATACGTTTTAATTTTGTTTAAAGTAAATTCTAATCGAACTGTAAGTTCAATAAGTCAAGTTTGAATCGATGAATGAAAATTGTGAATAAATCTTCAAAGTCTAGATTAATAGTGAAGATAACTTCACTAGTAGTTACTTGTTGAATGTGAAAAGTCATCTGTGGTATTATAGTGAAAACAAAATAGCAATGAAGCATCACGACTCACGATTTAAACTACCGGTATCAGTCAGTAATCTAGCGTATTTTGATTAGATATAAAATTGCAAAGCTACTGTTCTTGAAATAATTAAATGCTTTCAATATTATTATTATCATTTTATCATTTAAGCTTGCAGACATTTTAAGAACTTACTTCAATATATTACGACTGTTTCTTGATAAATTACTTTAAATACAACTATTTATTGATAGACGTTTATCTAATCGCTTGCAACCAGTTGCAAACATTTTATATTGTGAACATATATTTTTTATCATGTCAGCTGCATAGATATATTATATAAATCTCCGCAATGTGAAGATATGTCTTGATTTTTTCACGAGAAATGGATGTCAGGTAATTGCTCAATCTATTTAGCATCCAGTTTTGGATATTTTCGATTTTTGAAAATTAAGCAACTGCGGGAACAGAATACATAATCTCCGAAAGCGCACACTATAACTTTTAAGCTATTAGAAATACAAAAAACATAGTGGTTTGTATGCCGATAAATGAAGTTAAAGTTATGGTCCGATACATAAGCGCGTGAAATTGTAAGCTCGGCTATTTAAACAATTTGGTGCTTGAGTTTAAATTTAATACAATTTGATATATGCAATCTGTATCTGATATATGAAATTTGAGTATCGATATCTTCATGCTATTTATACACTAACAGTGTGTATTTTTTTTGACCGTGTCCGCTCCGAAGTATTATGAGTAAATCATATCGACTGTGGAGAGTAAAAAGTACGTAACCCTCAGTTTGTTTTAAAATAGCTTTTTTTTGATAGTCACAAAGTATACAAATATTAAAACACGTTCTATCAAAAGGATACATGTTGCGAATGCCAAATTTGTATCTAAATTTTGCTCTTAAGTTTAAAAAAATTACCTGCCAAATTCGCGACCGGAAAAAAAGACTTCCACTACATCGATTCATCATTTTTTGTCATAATTGATTTATTAAATTAATATCAGATTTAGCAAATGAAGAATTAGTTTTAGCTATTATATGCTCAAGGTTATAATTTATTCAATTGAACGTTTTTTGTGCCTTCTGTAATATTTTTTGTGTGTAGGTTACGTCCTTTTTCATATGTATAGATAACTGTAATGTAGAGAATTATCTTTGCAGATTGTTTTTTTGAGGACCATTATTTGTCTTTCAGTTGTTAGAACCATCAGGTATCCATGTCTTGCATTTAAATAAACATTTATGAAGTTTTAAATATCTTCCCAACTAAATGAATTGTAATCATATCCTATGACGTGAATAGACACCACATGATAACAATATTCTCCACAAATAAATTTAAAATTATCAAATAAAATCATTGACTTTATGTTTTTCATCGATATCTGATCATATAAATTATAATATTTTGCGTGTTCATGTGATCTTATATAAATTATTGTTTTTTTTTACTAATCTTTAGATTTAAAAGTATTTAAATGTAACAATACTATTATTATCGTAGTTTTTCAATGACATCATTGCTATTACAAAGCATAAAAAATATGTTGTTATTTTGCACTGAAATAAAAGCGAAAGCTTACTAAAAATTAAAAATAAATAGACGAAAAAGAAAATAAAATATACTTTTCTTTGTAACACACGCATTGAAATATATTGTTCCGTGGTGTTGTTGATCTAAAATTGATTACCTTCAAAACAATGGTTGATATTTAAAACAATAGATATTTTTGATTCAAAATGCCTCGCTTAGGTAAAGTATTTAAAGAACATTTATATTTATCCCAACATTATGTAAGTGCTTTTGGTATAATTTAAATAAGAATACTCTTCATATATTCCAATATTTGTGAGGAAAATGAACCAATATTAGAAATCAAGTATTACATATTTCCTAGTAGGCAACAAAGTCCCCTTTTCAAAATGATTCAACTGTATGTAAGTAGAATACAATATGTATTTTCTAAAGTGAATCATCTAAATTTTGCGGGCAACTATGATTTATTTTGACAATAACTTAATTTACTAGATTTAGTTTTTTAGTTTAAGTAGATGATTAAAAATAATTTGACTACATAAGGTTCACTTACAAGAAAAGACAGTGCTGACTGCTTGCAGATTTTGTGTAAGCAGCTCTTAGAAAATTCGTAATGTATTTGTTTCGTATTAGGTTAGACTAGATGGTCTTATTCATATTTATAGATGATACTCAATTACAATTATCCTACTTTGCAGATCTCGAGAAAACGTATTTTTTAGACGGGTTAAACAAGTTGGAGCATCGCTGGGTCAAGTGCATCGAGCTAAAAGGAGACAATGTTGAGAAATAAATCGACACTTTTCGAAAATTTTCGTTTTTTCTTTTGTAGGCTAAGTACTTATCGGACTGCCCTCGTATATACTAAACTTTGTCTTCTATCAATAGTTATGAGGGAAAATTAACCCTTCAATAAATCAAAATAAACTATTGTTTTTATAATTATGTTCTATTACAATTTAAAATAATTATATAAATGATCCCGAAACCGAATAATTGGTTCAAATTGAAGTTGTCTTGTTATATTACTAATGGATACCAGCTTTCTGTACTGGTTTATTATTATTGTATTATTTATTTGCAGTATTATATTTATACACAACACAATAGCGTTTCTTTGATACATTGCGTGAATTGTTCAAGATTTTGTTTGATAATTGAAGGCATTGAATTTCTCTCGGCCATTAATTATACACGACAAATGCAGTATGCATCGTGAGCCTGCATCTTCAAACGCAGATGGCTCTAACATACCACCTAGCTTTTGCAAGACTCTGACCTTTAACCGGCTGTCGTGACCGAAGCTTTCGGTTTGCGCTTCCCAGCACTATATTTGTGACAAGAACCACTTTCCCGACCAAATTGGTAAAGTCGAGGGTGTATTAAGGCTGTAATTCAAGTGAGCTTTTCTATTAACAACATTTACTGATCTAATCGATCTCACTTTTCGAATGACTCAGACTCAAAAGATTATTAAATATATCACTACATCAATGCAATATTTAAGTAATTAAACAACAAGTCTAAACTGTAAGACAATCTGAAAAAAAACTTAGCTTGAAATGAAGTAATATTATGTTTAAAAATGTAAAAATGCAAGACAGGATGCCCATTGGATTGAGTAGTTGTCTGGTAAAAAATTCTCGTAAAAAATAATACATAATACATTGCGGAGATCCATATAGTTTCGGAGTGGATCTGTGTAGATCCATATGCTCCACTTTGGGAGCAAATATGGTATAAAAAAATAAAAAAACTGTTACATATCACCGCATTGTGAAGGAATGTCTTGACATATTTTGTAAAAGTATATGAACGTATTGTAAATTCTAAATTATTTGAAACTGGTAAACTTCCGTATATTAGATCACTGTTAGCGACCCGGGTTTCGCCTTTCGGCATTTTCAGGCTACATTATA
>JAGVSQ010015272.1:0-10226 GCA_022683975.1 Rhyacophila evoluta
TAACAGTGATCTCACATATGGAAGTTTACCAGTTTTAAATAATTTAGAACATAATCATATGTAATATTACAGCCAGTCATAAGTCCTCATTCTTCAAATTCTTCACCATTCTAATATCTCCTCTGCATACATATCAATTGCACGTCAATTCTCTTTATACCATTCAACACTACAATTTGAGTACCATATCATTTTTTGGCAAGATTGATTGTTGGTCTATATTTATTCTTTAGATATGACATAGTTTTGATGATCTGGACCTTATTCGGTTTTCCGAATTCTTTAATTGCATTGTATTATATGATTATGATTATGTCCGGCTTTATTTTAAATGCAAATTTCAATGCTTATTAATATATTGCGAATTAGATTTCGTTTTTAAAGAAAATGATCCTTTGATGGAAAGAAGTTTAGAATTCAAGAAGGAATCAGAAAAGTGATGATGAATGATCGTTATTATTGAAGTATTTTTAATAAGAATGTATTCTTTATTTCTTTTGTTGTTTATTGAAACAAATATAATCAATAAACATCTATATTTTTAAAAATAATTTTGTAGGAACTTCGAACCTCATATAACATTGATTCATTTTACACAATGTTTTTGTGGAACCATATAACCTTGTTATATGAGGGCCGAATGTATTCCTATCTTTTATAGGATTATTGTTGTAGTTAAAGATTTCAGTTATCATATTTACTCAATACCAATGAAGAATCATTTATTTTGTTTGGTATTGTTTAAGCAGAGTTTCATTCGAATTCAAATTGTTATGTTTTTGTAGCTGCATGTTTGCATTTATTAAACCATTGTGATATCAAAGTACGACAAGCTACTATTTTGATAAATTTTTGACGGGTTACATCCTTATTATCTTTCAGGTTGCCTGCATGCAATTTGTGAACATAATAGTGCATTCAGTAGAAGATATGAACTTCCGGGTACATCTGCAATATGAGTTTACATCTCTTGGACTAGACCAATATCTTGAGAAGCTACGACTGAATGAAAGTGAAGAATTACAGGTTGGTAAAGCCTCAGTGATGGAATATATTTTTTAGTATTTATGTTATTATCGTTTCGCTCCGAAAGGTTAGCTGAAAGTGTGAAATTTCACTTACATATACTTTTATTAGTTAAAGTTAAATAAATCATGTATTTTCAATTTGTACAATTCCATAAATCTATATTTACATTTGCTATCTTATTGACCTCTGAAATATCAATCGAGAACTCTCAGTCAATAATATTAATTAAATATATATTCAGCAAATAAGTCAGGGTCATTCAAAAGACCATTTAGAGGCATTGCAGCAATTCATTTTGGGATAGCTTCAAAATGAACATCATGTGTAATCAATTATGATGTGTATATATATATATATATATACATCATTAGAATTAGAATTATTGTTTCTTTTGACAGGTTCAGATCTCAGCATATTTAGATAATGTTTTCGATGTGGCTGCGCTGATGGAAGATAGCGAAACTAAAACCGCCGCTTTGGAGAGAGCTGCCGAACTTGAAGATGCATTGGGACATGTAATTACTCTTTTTTTCAATAATATACCAATAGAAAGTATTTTTTTGTATTATGACAATAATGTGTAGAATGACATCAATAGACATTGTAATCACACTGTTCGCAATGTTCGTGATGTATTTGTAAAAAATCAGAATCAAAGAAAAATTGTGAAGTGTTTGTTCTAGATTTTCTAATTAAATATAACTTCAACTATTTTGAAAATTTATATACTTTCTTTTATATTATTTTAGGCTAATGAAAGAATGAACATGGTGGAAGTAGAAGCATTAAATAAACTGGCTAGCCTAGAAGGGGAACTTGGGAGATTAAGAGGAGAAAGAGACCAACTGGATGAAGCCAGGCGACAGGTTGCTGAAGAGGTATTAATATACTTATCTGTGATGTTTATATAATTTGTTCAATATTTAAAATAAATACAATCAAAATACATAATTTATATCTCTCAAAAAAATGTATCCATATCACTGGCCTCTTGTCTATCTGAGCCAATCTATTGGTGTCTTTAATGATTTACATTAACTCTTATGCTGATGTTTATTTTATTTTAAATTTTCAGTGTAATAGTGAATGTATTTGATTAAATCACAGAAGGGATAAGAGAGATCTTATTATGATGGTGTTATTAAATTATAGGTGTCAACGCTTAGACGAGCACAGATGGATTCAAGAAACAGACAGTCAATGTTAGAGAATAAGATACATGAACTGGAGACTGTTGCTTTGACACTTCCCAGAGGTTCTTCAAGTATGAGACCTATTTTTATTGAGATATATTATTAGAAGGCATGCTTTATGAAAGCTAAATTTCAATTGATTTGCATTTATGACAATTTTATTCTGAATAATGAAACAAATCAGCAATGTTTTCGCCAGGCTGTGGATTCTTACCAGGAAAAATTCTTAGTCGAGTCGTAGTTTGGCAATGTTTCATACTGACAAAGATATCATCACTACTGTAAGAAATTCGTTTATTTTTATATAAAAAAAGTTTGTACTATTTCAATTATTATGTTTTTGGCTTTTCTAAGCACTGATAACTTTGTAAAAGTAAACATCAGTGGTAGTTATCCACCAGTTGTTTTATTCTATACAATTACTTTACAGTGGGCTCAATATCATCGCAACTGACAGCAATGAATGGCCATAGCACTCTTCCTAATCAAGATATGACAGACTTCTCTGCCCCATACCCGTCGACCAATCTCCAGATCGCACAAAACCCACATGTCGCACAGTCCAATATCAATAGTTTCCCCTCACCCCCAGCTCCTGTCACTGTTTTACCTCCTCCCCCGCCTCCTCCTGCCCCTCCAGCACCACCTCCAGCCCCTCCCGCGCCTCCCGCACCCGGTTGCATGTTACCACCACACTCTGCCGACGCTATGACCATCAAACGAAAAGTACACACCAAGTATAAGCTGCCTACCCTCAATTGGATTGCTCTTAAACCCAATGAGGTTTGTAATGTATATTTGATTAATTTTAAGTACTATCCTGGTCTAAAAGTTTATTTACCTATTTAATCAAGCATGGTATGGCTTGTTACTTTTTAATATCATATAATCTGATTTTCTAGGTGCGAGGCACAATCTTCAATGAGCTAGATGAAGAAAAACTGACAGGGCGAATAGACTTTATGGAATTCGAGGAAAGATTCAAGATTGGCATGTCTACGGCCGGGCTGGCCAATCAAACGAATACTGATACTGATGGAATTAATTCCAGCAAAAGATTCAAGAAACCTGATAATGTTTCTTTACTAGAACATACTAGGCTCAGAAATATAGGTATATTTAATTTGTCTCACTCCGCAGTATTATTATAATGAGAAAGACATCTTGATTAGTATGTCAACTTTGAATTTAAGAGATTTTGACAGAAAAAAATTATAATTTAGATTTCTTTCATGATTCTAAATACATTTAGTGCTCTGTATGTGGAGTTACCTGCCAATTGTTTTACCTACTGTAAGGTCATACTAGCATTCCTTAATCGCACTGAATACATCAAGATATTGGAATCCCATTGCTCAGATAAAGAGGCTGGCAGGGCTGAGGCTTCCAATGGCATCCATAAGATTTGTCCTTTCCATGACTTAAGATGTAACAGTAGGCTCTTTGATTCATTTTATAATCTTAAGTTTCACTGTAAAGTCAACCCACCTCATCTCAATTTGGCAGGTGCCATAAACAAATAATGTAAAGCAATGCTTTTTGGTTATGAATATACCATCGTAAAACATAAATATATGGTTCAATACTGCAATATTGGTCTGAAATTATTAACAAATGATATTCTAAGCTTTCATCCCAAAATAAGATTTCATTACTAGAATGTTACATGATATACAATGAAAACATATATTTTTTTAAGTTTAATATTGCAAAGAGATAAATTATTTTGATTTTAATGTTTATTTTGTTCATATCTCAGCCATCTCAAGAAGAAAGTTAGAAATCCCTGTGGAAAAAGTAATAGCCGCTATAAATGCCCTGGATCTGAAACAGTTGCCTCTAGAGAGTGTTGAGATACTCCAGCGGATGGTCCCAACAGACCAGGAATCAAAAGCATACCGTGAATATGTTTCTGAAAAGAAAAATATCAATCTGTTGACTGAAGAAGATAAATTCCTCCTGCATCTGACCAAAGTTGAAAGAATATCTGCTAAACTCTCCATCATGAGCTACATGGGAAATTTCTTCGATAATCTGCATCTAATTACCCCACAAATTCATGCTATTATATCTGGTTCATCTTCAGTCAAGTCATCACAGAAATTGAGAAGTGTCTTAGAGATAATTTTGGCATTTGGAAATTATCTGAATTCTAATAAACGCGGGCCGGCTTACGGCTTTAAGCTTCAGTCTTTGGATACTCTGTTGGACACCAAGTCCACAGACAAGAAGATGTCTCTTTTGCATTATATTGTCAGTACAATCCGGGGCAAGTTTCCTGATCTACTTAATTTTGAATCAGAACTTCTTTACATTGATAAAGCAGCACAAGGTTAGTCTTCATTTGTATTTAATTTGTTTATTGCCATTTGTGAGATTGATCATGATTTTTTCTAATGTAGACTTGAGATTGGTCGTGTAAAAGTGCATAAAAATTAGGTTTTTCTTTAATTAACTCTTTCATCAGTATGAGCGTACGTGTATGTCCATGCGTATTGTCGTCTTTTCAAAGCCATTCTTTTATTTTTTTAATAATACTAGATAGATCTATTAATGATATGTGAAAGTCATTATATTATGTTTTTAGGATAGAAAAAATTCATCAACATTAGGAACAACATTAACTCACTAATAAAAGGGTCTACTATTTTCTATCTAAGTCAGTGTTATTTTATATTTATAAAGATTTATATCTCCGAATATATAATATATTATTTCATTTTACTAGTGTCATTGGAGAATGTGGTGACAGATGTCCATGAGTTTGAAAAGGGAATGGAAGCCGTCCGTAAAGAGGCAGAAATGCGGGGCAATACTAAAAGCCCCCACAATATGGTGCTGCGAGACTTCTTGTCTAACTCAGAAGAGAAAGTAAAACGATTGAAAGCAGAGGTGCGAGTAGCACAGGATTCCTTCCGGGAGTGTGTGGAATTTTTCGGGGAAGCACAACGCTCCTGTGATGCCAATTCATTCTTTTCATTACTCGTCAGATTCGGCAGAGCTTTTAAGGTTATCATTATCTTTTCTTTATTATTTTACGAATTATCAAAATTTGACATTTAACGTTTCTTCTTGTATGGTTGGGTTTAATGAAATTCTAAATCTTTGTCAATTTTGTGTTTTGCCACTTGATCAGTCTATCCATCTATTTTGCTTTTAATATCATGAATTGATTCATAACAATGAACTCAAAAAAGATGTTTCAATAGTTTGATTCATCCTTTTTTATTCGCTCTACACTTCAGTTGATCAATCTGAACAATCCAATTTCAATTTATTTATTCAACATTTTATCAAAATCATAAATTATTAGTTGAAGACATTCAGCAAGATATAGAAGTAAAAAACATACTAAAAATGAACAAAACCGTTATGATTACAGTTAACCTTCATTGACTTGATGTACCATTATTAGCACTTTATCCAGTGGATACTATTTACTGTAATAAACGAAAAAAAGTATGATAAACCCAAACATTATTATGTAAAAAAATATTTATCTATTGTTTGCATCGTCATTTATATAAATTTATATAAATTACATAGAAAACTTCATATTTTCAAATCGATGTATTCAGTATGTAATATGATTTTTCTAAAATTTCAAAACCTTCAATTTAGAATTAGTAAGGTTTTCTATAGTAAATGAACTTGCGGTTATATTTTGGCTAATTTAGGTTGCTGATCAGGATAATGAGCAGAGACGTCGATTAGAACTAGCAGCACTCAAAGCTGCTCATGCCAACAGCCAAGATCCTGCCCTCACCAAAGTTACACAGAAAAAGCAACAGGTTTGTTATAAATGCATTAACTAAACAATTGTTTACTAACAATCATGCCCTGTACACACATCGCATAGTGTAATACGTGTCACATAATTTGAGTTTTGATGTATACGCACTGTGGAATGTATTCCCATTGCAATGTGAGTACAAGGCATGTGTTTGAGTTAAATGAGTGGTCTATGATACCCACATTAATGGTTTGTAAATGAATTAGTTAGAAAAAAAAATCCAACTGTTTTTAACCATATAATCTATAAGAACAATCGAATTTTTCAATGTGATCCTCCAATACCAGACTAATAAATTTATTAAGATAAGACGCCTATCGATTACATCTCCAAAATATTCTAAGTAAACCTTCGTAGCGATTAACTCTGGATTGAACAATAATAATAAATTGATACCTATCTTGATCATAATATCTTTGATATTTCACAGCTGTGCTTTTAGTCAAACTAACATTTTCCTGCTAATGTAATACTTTATTTTTCTGTTCATTCATTCATTCATTACTTGAGTTTTTTTTTAGTATGGTAGGCATATCAAAAATTCTTATGAGACAGTATTAATCAGTGGGCTGCAACACATCAGAATGGTCTATGATGTATCACAGAGAAGAGAAAATAATTTAACATTAATTATGCAATGCAAATGATTAATAATGCATTTTTTTATTTGTATTGAATATTTTTATCAGTGTCATACAATATTTAGAAATGTGATACTGTATTAAAAATGAAGTGTTCTTCAGATTTTTGTTTCTTGTCAATAGTCACTATTTGCTTATCACACCATTAAAAAAAATTATAATACAAAATTTTATTAATTAAGTGTTAACTTATTTCTTTATACTGTTAAAATTGATAGCTTTAATGCCTCATTCAGGGTGCTATGATTTGATAATGGTTAAAAATTACTGAATTAGACGTAGTATATAAAGAACATGCTTTACAATAGTTGTAAAATCACAAAAGTAGTACAAAAGAATTGTTTTTCTTTCAATATAATCCCCGTTTATCAATTGGCCTGTGTATAATGTAAAAAAAACAAAATTATATTGCTTTCACTATTCTCTGTTGATTGGCGTTTGATTATTGGTGAAGGCTTCTGATTAATTGATGAAAATGGTGTTGCTTTTTATAACCGTAGAAATTTAATATTGCGGCTATCGACGGTGGTCTTGTACAGCAGACGCTGCAATCGCAACACTCCAACCATTCCTCCTATTACCACAATTGACTAGTATTCGCTATTCGCTAGTTGTGCTAGTTACACCGACAAAACCGTGCACTATTGTAAGTTCTCATTTAATCACTGGCCATGTCTAAATGTTCTCCGCTACTAACATTGTCCCGCATATAATATTTCTCTTTTTCGCTCCTCCAAGTAGTTTTACCATTATAACTGCACTGTTCAGGTACTATAACATGTCTGACAGTACATCCACTGTATGCATTTAGACTGTTTATGTCTGAACGATCCTTAAACACTTCTATTATTCACATCAAAAAAATTTGAAAACACATGCGTAGGCATTAGGCTTAGATGTTTGTATGTACAATTGTGAGGGTGGGAATTAGATATATCAAACAATGATATTATTTTCTTGGTGTGATAACATTATTTACTCATTTTTGTGTTTTAGAAAAAATTGTATAGCCATATTTTGAATTGTAGGTTGATGTAAGGTTATAAGTATTGTAACAGTGAGTGATATTATAGGAAGTAGATATTTTAAATAACACATTATTTTCCATTTAAACCTACGATATGTGCAGTAACAAAACACTCTCATGTTGTCCGTGGTAAGAGGGTTCATGCTAGTATATTGTAGCAATATATTTTACCTGATAAGCAAACGGTAAATTAATTTGGTACTATTTAGAAGTATTTTACCCACACCATAGAAATTGCTTGAATTTGATAATCCTTTATAAAATTCGATTAGGATGATAAAAAGAAAATAAATTATAATGTAACTGAAGCTAGGCATGTTCACCCTATATGTAGTGTAAATGGAATGTTTAGCGGGTCTTGTGTGGAGAGACAAACTTGTTTGCAAATATAGTTGCGCTCAATATGTTCATTCAAATTATTATTAACAATTTGCCTAAATTTAGTCCTGCTTTCAAAATTCTACCTTGGACTATCTCATTTTTAACAATATTTTTCAACGCTATTACAACACAGAAATTTTAATGGGAAACCATATACCACTACAATATTTTACAAATTTACCTTATTTCGTTGGTAAACCATACATTTATTTTTTACCTAGTGAATATATTTTACAATCGTTGTCACACAAAGCTAAAACTTTCTTAGAATTCCAATTTTACTGAGAGCTTACAATATGGAATGTATGGCAATTACTTTTTGGATCACAATTGGCCAATATATTCAAAACTACAAAATCACTGCCAAAAATTATAATTCTAATGAAAATAATATTTTTCCTGCAGCTTAAAATACTATCCTTTCATTTTTTTATTATCAATTTTCATTGCCATAATGTTTACCAATAACAGAATTTCACATTAATAGAAAAAAATGTATATCCAAAAAAAAGAGTTATTATTACCTCCCAAATATTCTTTCTAACTGCTATTGAAATATGTTCATAATAGATTACTAGAATTTTAAAAAAGGCTTGCTTATTATGCTAAGGTGATGGTTATAGCTTATAGTTGCAGTGTTATTATTTGCACACATTGAAGGTATTAAATACACTGAGGAACTACAGAAAAGTAAACATGTTAATGACATTTAATTATTGATACTCATTTGCAAATCCTCATTGCTTCTTGTACATTAAATTAGAATCAACTAACATCTTATTTAACATGGTAGTGTTAGATAAAAAAAGTAGTTGCAATCTTTGGTTACACGGAAGTGTAAGAAGAAATACTTTCAGTTACGAGCTGGTCCATTTCGCTACGTATAAATTTACCTCATTATTTCTTTACAGGATGCTGTGATAAACGAACTTAAAAGTAAGACTCATTTGGTATCAGAGAAAAAACTCTTACAACAAGACGAGGTATATAACGGAGCATTGGAAGATATTCTTCTCGGGTTGAGAAGTGAGCCATACCGACGGGCTGATGCAGTGAGAAGATCACATCGTAGGAGAATCAATTCACACAGATTCTCCAAAGGACTGGATGAGCTTGACGTATGAAGTGTCGCAGTTTACTTTAATACCAATACGAGATGCAAT
Source organism: Rhyacophila evoluta (assembly GCA_022683975.1). Taxonomy (NCBI): domain Eukaryota; kingdom Metazoa; phylum Arthropoda; class Insecta; order Trichoptera; family Rhyacophilidae; genus Rhyacophila; species Rhyacophila evoluta. The sequence goes on from JAGVSQ010015272.1 coordinate 9,228, forward strand.
ATGTTAATGATATAGCAACTATTTATTTTATGTTACAAAGGAGGCTTATTTTTTTACTCTACAATATAAAGACTATAGTTCATTAAATTGAGTGACTCTTGAAGATTATATCACATTACAGAAGTATTTCCTATGAATTTTCAACAGAGCCTTTAACTCTTTCAGTCCGCAGAATGACATTTTGTGTAGTGATATTGCCTCATATTGCAAAATTTGTCATCTATTGACACAATACAATGTTACTAAGGCTTTATTGATATAGATCGTTCCACTACTTAAGATTTATACTTTCCATATCACACTAATTAAGACTGCATTTTAAACATAGCATTGCGTATGTTATTTTGTGAAGAATTGCTTCACAGTTTTAACGTTGAGATTGAAAAATGAAGAAATATTCATTTGATTCATATTAAAGATAATAAATTTACAAACTGTATCCACATAAAAGATTGTCCAATAGCCAAACTAAATTAATAAAAATTAAAATCAAATTAACCATAGATTATATGCCAATATTAAAAACTTTTTCGGCTAATGAAGTATGTATTTGGAAGTATTGTGCTTATTCTACCAAAATGTTTCCTGATCACAAATTTATTTGAAAAAAAGAAAAAAAACATGTGTCTTACATCAGGGTCGTTACATTTTATCTTTAAATGGGTTTGAGTCCACCCCCATTTGGTAACACTGTCCATAAATTATGCAGTGATACAGACGAAATTATTAAATAAGCATTTTTATACCATTAATATTATACAAGTCTTGTATTTGAAGCTTTCTTGAGAAGAATATGATCAAAGAAAGTGCATTATTTGTATGTAATTCTTCAAAATAAATCTATTGGGTAGTAAAAACGGTATTTCTCGGTTGATGAACTATTTTTCGAAAATGTATAGTGTACTAAAATTAAAAAAAAAAGTTAGAAAATGAATATAAATTCTTTAATATGAGTTCATATGGATGGATATTATACATACTGAAATAATTATAATGGCT
>JAGVSQ010015273.1:0-10226 GCA_022683975.1 Rhyacophila evoluta
AATTTAAAATCAATTTCCATCAAGCACCATCAGTCGAAAATATTAATAATTTTAACTTATTTATTTTGTAGTATTCAACAAAACTACAGGTTGATTCACAATGAGATGATTTGCAAACTAGGTATCACTTTTTAGTTTTCTGAAAAGTTTCTTTTATTTTTCATAACGCAGCTTTAAATAAGTTATATTTATGAAATTTCAAATTAGAAGTTTGTATTCCTATAAATAATTATAATTATTTTATGACATTCTTGCATTCTATGAGTGGTATGATAAGATATTGTAATAAAAAAGTAGTAAACTGTATGTTTTTTAACTAATCATATGTATCATATGTATGTATAAAAACATAAAAAAATGTTAATGTTTAAGCCAAAATGACAAACGTTTGTTTTTTATTATTTCTATGTAAGTTTTGGTGAAAAATATTCATCTCAACAGTCTTAGATGATCACTTCAAAATTTAACACACGAATCTCCGCTATCTAAAGAATCATTTTTGGCAAGTTTTACAAAAGACAGTGGGCATTAAAGCCTGCATCTTTGGATAAACCTAATTAGCACATATATATTTATAATTTAATGACTAATGAATTGTTTTGATTCAGCTTGCAATTAATATTATTTTCGTCCTTGAGATAAAATGAAGCTTAATTTTAATATTAACAAACTCCATGTTTGAATAAGGATATTAAATAATTTTCCTGAAACAGAGTGACGCATTTGAAATGGATTCATGCTGAAAGGAAAGCTTGCGAGCTTTCACAGAAATGTGACCACTCGGTCGTCTGATTGCGCGACAAAGCCTCCGGAGGCGAACCGTGTAATTATTAATAGGTTCGTAGATCAACATGCTGGAAACAGAAATGCAAATGATAATTTGTGGTTTTGTGCCCTTTGTATAAGTATACTAATAAAGGATGACGAATTATTAATTGTATCTGTTTATGTGAAAACCTTCGTATCGATAGTTAAATTGTAAATACAATGGCATAACATTATTTAAAATTTGTTTTTATACATCAACTATATATGTAGTTTATAAGTGAGTTAATAACGGAATATTCTTCTTCTTACATGTTCGCTCCCTGAGTGGAGCATATGGACACCACGCGACGCCTCCAAGAATACCTGCCGCCCGCCAGTATTCTTACGTCCACCCAGGTCCATAACTGAATTCCGAAACTCCGCCGAATACATTTTATAGATCAGATTTAGCGACTTTCCAAGACCGGTCGGCCTAAAGAATAAGCAGGTCAGGTTCAGACTTTCTTGAGGCATCCGCAATATGTGGCCAAAATATATGAATCAATAAAAATCACCACTAAGGAAATAAAATATTTGGAACAAACTATGATAATGAATACCACAATAGTAATAGTAATACTACAAAACGCTCACCGTCTATCCTCGACTTTACGTCTGCTCTTAATCAGGTGTATCCCGGCACGTCGAGAAAACTACTTTATTCGACGAAAATGTCACAAAAATATATTACTTTACTCATAGATTGGCATGCACGGAAGCTCGCTGAAGTTAGAAGAATATAATAAATATATATTCAAAGAATTTTATTTGGTGAAAAAATTATAGTATGAAGCAATAAATTTTATACTAAGCGTTTAAAACAGATGTTTGCGGCAGTTTTTGAAGATGCGGTGGTTTGACTTTGTTTGTAATGAGGAGATAAGAGAACGGACCATGCAGCCACTAATCACTGATAAAGTAAAGCTACGGCGCTGATCCTGGCTTGACTATATATTAATGCGGATGTCTTATTGTCTTAATCCGACCTGCCTATTTTTCAAGCCTACAGAATGTATTTAAAGGAGTTACGGCATGCAGGTATGACTTGGAAAGACGCAAGAGTACTGACGGGTGACAGAGATTCATAAGGGTGACATACCCCACTTAGGGAGCGGATACAAAATAAGAACCAATTACAATAAGCCCAGCAGTTATTTCAGAAAAAAGAATAACAATACTCTTGTTGCAACAAGCACATATTTGACATATCACTACAATAGCAGTTATGATAGTTATGGTAGAATTCGCTAATCTTAGGCCGCAGGCCTGACAGAGCGACCGCGTCAAAGCAACCGTGCCAGAGATGCAAAATAGCTATAAATATGTGAGTGGGCAAATTAGCGAGTTGTTGGGACTGACGCGCTGCCGAGCTTGCTCACTTGCTCACTCACCTATTAATAACTATTTTGCATCTCTGTCATGGTCGCTTTGACGTGGTCGCTCTGTTATTCTCCCCGTGGCCTTAATAGTATCTAACAAAACGAGGTGTGGTAACTTGAGCGTTTATCTATCAAATACTAAAGACATAAAATCGTATATATAATACATATCGTAATTGGATGTTTTGAAGTAAATGCACGTTTAAAGAAAAACAAATTCAAGGCCGTTTTAATAAGTAAGCAAGGTTGCCGTTTATTATATGCTTCAGCGTTTGCTTCCGACTAGTAAACAATGACATAATAACGATCCCTAGCAAAAGCTCTGACGCTCAAACTTTAAGCTCGAATGCTTTGTCTGTGTGCTTTATGATAAGTGTTCGTTAAGCCTGTAAATGTGCGATTATGAATTAATAGTAAGTTATTGAATTGAAGAAATTAAAAATATAAGCATTAGAATATTGAGTTCGAATCAAGTACTTTATTATAAATCTGTTAGTCTAGAATATACAGCTTTTTCTGCTGAATATTTATATTAATTAATTAATATCTTATAACTAAACAATGAAAAAAAGCCATTAAAGTTATATGAATGACTTAAAATTAATATACATATATCTAAATTAAATACACATACTTAAGAAGTTTATACGAATGGCTAATCACCATCTTACTTATGAATAAGAAAATTTATCATCGTAGTATTACTTTTTCACTTGAGAATCCTTTTCTCGTAGATTTTCTTAAGTATTCTGCTCTCATGTTGACAGTTAAGTTGAGATATGTTTGCATGATCTCATTTTTGTTTTTCGTTTGTAACACCTTTCGATGCACGTATAGCAATAAAACTTACCAAGAAAGAAAATAAAAAGACGTACTAATATATATCGAACATCTATCTATCAAAAACTGTATACATAACTAATTTTTACGTTGCGATTTCTGTAGTTTTCACAAATCTATCTTCAAGTGCAGAAACACAGTTTTTATTTCTGGAGATGACAGACTTGAGAGTATTAAATGTATTTTTTTATTGAAGAATAATCTAATTCCTAGCTCCCTGTAGTATAAAGGTTGCTTCCAGATGTGTGCCTTATAATTTTGTAGGCTTTGTAGGCAGGTAGGGCATTTGCAATCAATTCCACTGATCTTGGAAATTTGGACAACGTAACTATCATTTGACAATTGTATGGAATCACGCGCTAAGAAAAACGTTTGTAGTGGTTTATGTTAATTTGAAAAAATGTACGTAAATGAAACAATACGTGAATAATTACTTCTTCACAACGTGATGAGTATGCAAAATTTAAAGATAATTACTACATAGTTAGGATAATTACACAATGTCACAAAATATCACACTCGAAATATTTCTTCTCTTATTAGGTTCATTATTAAACGAATTTCAAAAGATCTTATGTTGAGTGATCGGAGTTAAAGTTCAGTTGGAGTGCTCGTCAAGTGTGTTTCAGGGAGCGATCTTTGTAGGCTTATAAAAAAATATATAATATATTAAAGATCACATCGAATTTGATATTCATCAAAATATTATAAGATAATATTGGAAGAAACTCTTATCTTTACAGATTCTTCACAAGGACTTTTTGTCAGTCAATTACTCATATTAATCATCATTTTAAGTATATATATAAATATTTTTTTATAAATAATAAAAATCAATTTTATTTTATATTTTGTTGTAGATTTGCTTGTAATTTTAATGCATCAATAATATTATTACATATATTAGATAAAAGATTTCAAATCATTCCATTACGAATACATGTATAAACTCAAGAGTAACAAAAGCGATAGTTTTTTTATTATATTTTATTTCGGTTATCCTCAAGATCTCAATTTGTTTTTATATTTTTGTTATGGATTAGTTGATAACTACACCAAGTTAAAAACAGTTTGCCAACAGTCTTTACGTATACTTTATATTCTGAGCGAGCGTGATATACTAACGACACTCAATAGATATAATTCTAACTGTGATACATTATTTTGTATCATGGCTTAATCGATTACTCTGTCACCAATATTGAGCTGTTCGTCACTAATAACTAGCTAATAAATCGGGAAAATCAACTATTTTTTTAAAATTTTTAAATGCAGAATTAAACTTGCCAGTACAAAGAAAAATGATGATTATTTAATGAAACTGCCTTGGTTATTGATATCTTCCATATGTGTGAGATGGATGCTGCTGTATACATTTTTAGAATAGGATCTATCTAACTTCTTGGTCGACTCTCTTTATTTTCTTTGTTATTATACAAATTCTCTCTGTAGCCTTATTTACTTTTAAAATATTTATTTAGTTAGATTTGGTTAGTTAGAAGTTGGTTGGATTTATCTTAGTTAGATGCGCCACTTTATGTACAAATTGACTCCAGACCATTGGACTTCCCAGTTCTTAACCAGTGACGATGGTTTTGCCTCCAAAGCTCCGCCAACTTAATCTCATGGAAGATCCAATTACGTTCTCTGGGAGTGCCTCCATATGTATTAATGTTTCTTTGGTAATATAACATTTTCTCCAGTGATTATTTCTGGCCACATGTTTTTCCAGTAAGCATTAAAATGGATTCTTCATTTCTCTCACTGTGAATCTAGTCTAGTCTTGTCTCCCCGGTAGCGTAGTTGGTATCGTGTGCGCCTTGCAATCCGGTGAATGCAAGTTCAATTCCTCATTTACTGGATTTTAAAGATCCAAAAAACGCAGGACTGGATACTCACCGGGTCGAGCAACTGTACGACAAACAACCCTCGTAATAAATAAGCGGGACGTGTTCACATTGCGAAAATTCATATACTCCACTTTCGAAGTGGATATCTTTACAATATGTAGATCCATATGTTTTACTTTGAGAGCGAACATGGTATATACAAAAAAATGAATCTAGTCGAATATAACCAACAGAATATTTTTGATGATATGATCTAGAAGTGTATATATTAGATATGTTAATTAATTTTTAAGTGATTTTTTTTTATTTATAAATATCTCACAATTCATCAACCGTGTTGTATAAATACCGTGTTATACGAGGTCCGGTTGTATTGTAAAAATTGGCAATTTTCTACAGTTATTATATGTAAAAGATAGACAATTCGACCGTGTCATTAGTCAACCCTAATTAATATCTCTCATCTCTTTCCTTCGATCGACCCACTCTCTTTGGTTGCCGTTTCCAATGGCAACAATACAACATGCATGCACCGGCAGTGGTGTTGTCGACATGAAGCAAGCTCCCTCCCCAATGACAACAACACAGCCATATCGTAGGTCAGAGGTCACAGCGGATCCGAATATAAATTAATAACATAATTGAATGCTTTTGTATACCTTCTAATGAACCTGAAATTTTTGTAGCAATTTTTATATCAATTTATGGCACACATTGTACATACATTCAGTTTCAATTATCATATCGACTGTGGAAAGAAAAAACAACGTAAACCTCAGTTTTTCCAAAATAGCTTTTATTCAATAATCACAATGTATATTGTCTCCCCGGTTAGCGTAGTTGGTAGCGTGCGCGCCTAGCGATCCGGGGAATGCGGGTTCGATTCACCATCTGGTCGGATTTTAAAAATCTGAAAATGCAGGGCTGTGGATGCCCATTGGGTTGAGTAAATGTCTGACAAACGATTCTCTTAAAAAATAATCTGTCGAGACGTCTTCAAATTGCGGGAGATCCATATACTCCACTTTTGGAGTGGAATTCTTCACACTGTGTCGATCCATAATATATCATTGTAAAAATGACGCACTATGCTTAATAACTTAAGCAGATGAAATAATAAATTTGTGTTTCACTTTATATAAAATATTACCTATATTAATTAATTATTGTGAAGTTTTTTTCAATAAATGTAAAACGTTATTTTTCCTCTCATATACTATATATTCTTGGTCACCCCGATAACCTAGTATATTATAAGTTATAAAAATCCTACCACTATGGGATTCGAACGTGCAAACGTAGTTTCTAAAGCACGCGCGCTAACTTCTCTATCAGATACCAGGGAGAATTTTTTACTAGTTGAAAATATCTAAACTTACGTCTTGTTTATATTGTTGTAATTATTTATAACTTCCTTGCAGGTGTGAATGATTATATTTAATGTTACTCGGGGTTCGTATGTTTTCAATAGACGAGAGTAAGTTTTACTATGGGCGTCCCTCAGAAATTGAATTGAATTGAATTATTTAATATTGTGTTATTCGATATGAGGCGACAATTTATATCATTGGCATAATACGCGCCTAGCAATACGGGAAATGCGGGTTCAATTTCCCGTTTTTCGGATTTTAAAAATCCAAAAAATTCAGAATCAGATGCCTGGCTGATAACTGTCTTGAAAAAAATAATCTTCACGTTGCAGAAATCTATATACTCCATTAACATTGTAAACATTTTTACATTGAAGAGTTTCATATGCCTCACTTTAATTTATGAAAATTTAATAAACTATAAGCTTTTTTTAGTCTCCCCGGATAGCGTAGTTGGTAAGCGTGCGCGGTTAGCAATCCGGGGAATGCGGGCTTGAATCCCCATCTGTTGGATTTTAAGAAACTGAAAATGCACGACTGGATGTCCATTGGGTTGAAAAATTGTCTGACAAACAATTCTTGTGAAAAATAATCTGTCAAGACGTATTCACATTGCGGAAGTTCATATATTCCACTCTCAGAGTGGATATCTCCACACTGTGTAGTTCCATATGTTCCAATTTGAGAGCGAACATGGTATAAAAAAAAGAAGCTTTTTAAAGCTTTTTCAGTATGATAATATCATCTTGTAATGTAAATCAAAATATTTCCTTTACGTGAACCCTATAATATTACAGTTGTTATGCACATACTTATTGAAGACTCTATAGTAACTGAATTATACGATAAATGTACAGTAGTATCTTGGCATACGTATGCTATGAAATATGCCTAACTTAGTACACGTCCTTTTTTTAAGTTAACTACCTTGAAATGAAGTCAAGTGATGGGCGATTACATCCTCGATCGACTGAATTCTGTTCGTCCCTCTTAATACTGCTTTTTTCATTTAGTGCATGAACCACCAGGTCATCAGTAATGTCAAGAAACTCTACACTAAAGCACTATTCTATAGGCGCTTTGAAGTGATGTCTTAACATTGAGAGAGTTTTGGAAGGATCAATTTACTATCGTCAATTGCATGTCTCTTATTGACGATGTCTGGCAGGATGTTAAATACAACGGTAAACGTACTATTACAAACACAAATAATCACAACGCTTGCATAATAGTAACCACTATAATACTAGAGATGTAACTATGTCAGCGATTAAGTGAGAATTACATTCTAGGTATACTAGAATCAGAACTAACAGTGGATCCAAATATGAATAATTTGACGCCATTTGGGTATTAGGTTTCCGATGAATATTGTATACTGTATTCATATGCACTTGTGTTCGAAGCTCGACCGGTTTACTGTGTATTATTTGCGATTGAGATTAGTAGTTCTTTATTTTATATGTGTCAAAAGCTAAGGGATGTTTTTATAAGAGTTTTTGTTTTAAAATTCTTTGTTTTGATTTAAAACATGATGATTCTTATAGACTGACAAAAAGTATTTTCTATAAAATGGTCTCAATAAATAAATTATTGTTTAATATGTACTACGTTGGAGTACGCGCTTTGGAATAAAAGGTTACATGTTTGAGTCCCACAGTTGCATGATTTAATAATTTTGTCGGAATGGATATTCACACTATTAAACAATTGGTTAATTAATAATTTGTTGGTAAAATTTCTGTCAAAACAGTGAACTGAATCATATAAATGTGAAGATTTATATGATTCAGTTTGCATTTATAGATTAGTCATCTTCACACTGTTTCGATTGATTTGTTTTAAATTTTATAATACTGTATTTATTATCACCCAGGCGTTAAATTTTATTAAATTCAACCGAATAAAAAAAGTGATACAGATCAAGATATAAGATTAGTAAATATCACATGAAATTGATATAATATGGCATTATGTCTTATAAAAAATACTGTAACTTACGAAAAGATTCATAAATAAATATTGTAAGTAATAATGTCTCCACAGTAGCATAGACAGCGCGCGCGCCTCGCGAACGGAGAATGTAGTTCAATTCCCACATCAGTGGGAGTTAAAAAGACATCCGAAAAATGCAGAACTGAATGTCTATTGAATTGAGCAATTACCTGACAACCAATTCTTGTGAATAACAAGCCATTCATATACTCCGCTTTCGGAGAAGATATCTTCACATCATGTAGATCTATCTTTTCTGATTAGACGTAAAAAAGTATTAATTATGCTAGGTTATCTGAAAAAAATTCGTTCAGAGTTTGATGTAAAGCTTCTAATATCTTAGCTATTTTAATATACATACAAAATACGTCACAGGACTATTTTTAAAAATAATAAAAAATTACCTAGACCACAAAAGATTTTTTTAATCACTTGCATACCAGTGTTTTCGAGCAAGGTTTTGGAAAATTTTAGCCATACGTCTAAGAGACATATATTTGATAAACAATAAAACCAATATCGTTTAAAACTAAAGATGAATAAGCGTTTATAGGCCAGTTGCTGGGGATCAAAAAAGTACGAAAACGAATATTAATTCAAGGTAAAGGTTTTATTTTTTTAATCGGTTCAAGTATGACCCAGTATGATTAGCCTAAGTTTTCCTTCTCCGCCGAGGTGAGCTTATTTAGCTAGGTAGATAAAGGTAGCCTAAAATTGGGCGTTTTTTAGTTTTTACAAAACAATTCAAAAACGACGCATCAAACCAAAAACTTTGTTCAGTAGTAAGTTATATAACATAAAATTATGCGTAACATGAGTACCAACATGGTGTATCTTGGTGAAGTAGTATACGTACCAGCTCACTTAAAAAATATCGAAATTCTTCAACTTCCTACGTTCGCTCCCAAAGTGGAGCATATGGATTTTCGCAATGCGAAGACGATTTTAGGCTACCTTTATCTACCTAGCTAATTCAGCTCACCTCGGCGGAGGGGGGAAACTTAGGATAATCATACTGGGCCATACCTGAACCGATTAAAAATATACAACCTTTACCCTGAATTAGTATTTGTTTCAACTCCCTAGCAACTGGCCTATTACTATATATTTACAATGAAATAGCTTGACGATATGATTACATCTTTCTAACATGATTCATATTTTGCTGTATGAGTTTAGTATGTAAATTCATACTCATTGTTTGCTACCACTAGATGGTGACGAAATTCCAGTATAATTAGTACATGTGTGTATTTAAGCTAAAATAACTTATGAGCAAAATTAATGTAGATTTTTTATTAAATTTCTGGTATTTTTCTCATTTGGGTATTGTTACAGATCGTAGATTTAAGAAACTTTGTAATCTGAGAGAAATTTTACGTGGGACGGACTATAATATGACGCCGTGCCAGAGTATTCTTCCGTGAATGAACGAGTGACGTCTTAACTATGAAAAATGTGAAGATAGCCTCAAGTGGCGGGGCGAGATGCCGCTAGAGCTTATTAGCGTCTGGATGTTTTTGTCGCTCCACTACTATAAAAGTTAATGAGGGAAGCTCTAATGACGCCTGCGAAAGCTTTTGTCTCGAGGCTTTTGGATTAATTTGAGCGGACAATAAGACCGCTCGCGATAATGTTATTCAACACTATGAATGCAGTACTAAGAAAAGCACTATTAAATGTTTTTTTTACAGTCAAGGCTGTTTTGACACTTTTCTATGTATTTTACATTCTTATAAAGGAGATGGACTGTGTCGAATTTTACACGTTAGTAAATTATTTTACCGATTCATTTTTTCCCAACATTTATTTAAATGATTATCTCTTAATAATTTTAAAGCCATAGAAAATAGATCGAAAAATTACAGTTTTATTTATTAATATAAGTTCACAATCAAAGTAAAATAAAAAAAATCAAGTTGTAATTTATTGAAATACAGTGGAACCTCTCATAACGAGCATAATTCGTTCCAGAATCTTGCTCG
>JAGVSQ010015274.1:0-10226 GCA_022683975.1 Rhyacophila evoluta
CTGTACCCAGCCACGCGTTGCTGTGGCTCAGTCTGGTTAAAAATAATGGCGCTGTATTTAAAAAAGAATATGCTTTTACCTGTCACAGATGTGATACATATATACTAGTAGCTACATGAAAGCACGCGCGTATTCGAATGCCACGTTGTATCAAAATTTCAAAGCAATTGGTGAAGATTTAAGATTTTCAACAAACCAAGATTGACATTTTTATTTATAGAGATGTTAATAATAGGCGAGTAGATGTCTATAATTAAGAGACTTACGTATAAATTATATTTCACATGGAATGGATATAAGTGCCAATAAATTCTTACATTCCAGTCGTACTTTAATATACGCTAGATAATTTATTATTGGGTTACAATTCTCATTTCGCGAATAAGGCTATACAACATAACCCTCAACACGATACACCGCTATTTGTAGTCGCGCCGTTATTTATAATAATATGTTGTAAATGAATAAGGCATTATTATTTCAGCCATTGCCTTTTGTAATAAATTGGTAGGATAGGTGTCGATGAGCAGGTTATTCAAGCTGCATAAACAAACTTAAAAGGAAAATGGACGCCGTCATTATAATTGCCGGCGAACCGCGACATCTATCGGTATTTTTCTAATTACGGAAAATTCAAACACACATACCAAGTAAGAAATAACTGTAAGTCAAATTATTTTACAATATTCACGAATTAATTTACGACACACAACAGTTAACACGTTGTAAATAAACACACAATTAAAAATAATGACTATTTGTAAAAAGAAAGCCTACGTCTTAATTTTCCAAGAGATAATTTGGAATACTCACGAAGAATATTATTAAGTTCACAGCTATAAAGTGAAGACAAATTGGAATTTATCATGTCATAAATACATCGATCGAAGTGTTTGTTATAAAATTCTTAATAAGCGTACACGTGTTTCACATCAAATTGACATATGGCATATGGCCACGATATTTACCGACACGTCGTGGTGTGTTGGCAGAGTAGTGATTTGTTTATTTAACTATTTGATCAATCTTCTAAGCGGTCCAGTACATCATTCAATAAATATCCCCCATTCTTTCAGTTCCAAATGCACAAAATAATCAGTAATGACATAAGCAAAGAAAAAATGCTTACGTCAATGATTAAACTAAAATATTTATAATAACTGTATATTATAACTAACAATTGAATTGTTTAGGCACGTGATGAGATAAGGGAAATCGCTTCTCAGTGGATTTTTACGTGGAAAATTAAAAGTGAAACTTTTTATTTAGTAAGCGACATGGATGAAAATATATCTGTAAATACGTCGAATATCAACCACGCAAGGACATGTTTCAGGAAAAAATAGGTAGACAGACACGCCTTTACTATGGTGACTTATAACACAATCTTAAACCAGTAAACTTGGCGTTGGATAAAGATCAAAAGAAACCGATTTGGTAAGGACACTCCAAAACTGGCAAAGAATTGGATTTGTGGCTTTTCTAATGACAAAATTCTCGAAAACAACTTTAATTAAGCAAGACCCAAACTCCAAAAACTTAACTCCGGGGTAAAAATCTGCTATTTGACATGGGTTAAATATTTTTCTATGTGCAGTTTACTTCACGTCTGTAATATGATTGAAGGAGGATATTTTTAAAACTCATTTAATGTTGTTATGATAAAGAGATGTTTATAAAATATATAATTGCGGGCAATATAAAATTAATAATAAATAAGCTAGATAATCGAACCGCAACATACAGTTATTTAATAAAACATAACATGAATACAACTTCAAGCAGAACAATAATGGTAATCGTATAACGCAGTGAAGGATAACTTACAGCTTTCGAGCCACATATAATACATTTTTTAATTTGTGGCTAAAAGAGAATGATTAAAAATAATAATACGAAAAATGTTCAAAGAATGATTAATGAATAAGAAGTCCAAATAACTTTGATTATCTTCACTCTACAGCAATTATTTGCCTTGAAAAAAGCATACCCTTAGACAAAAAAACATATAATAATAAATATTTACAGGCATTTTATGCAGTTTGACCCAAAGTTGTATATGATTTAAACGTAAGGACGAGTTATCAGATGATTACGAAATTCATCACAATCGTAAACCTTGTAAACGATTTGGGCAAGTAACTATTTATTAAGCGAATTTTTAATTAAAAAACTAAATACAAAATAGCAATTAAGTGTAAATAAGCGAAGGAGTAAAGAATTTAATATATATTTAAAATTTTCAAAATAGCATACATAATATGAAAAAACCTTATTTTGAAACTTTAATATATAAAATATAATTGAATAAAAATAATTATCTTTGATAACAGCAAGTCATCAAATGAATCAAAAATCAATATGTATAATAATTAGTATAAGTCGTATGCAAGATATTTGTGCGCTTTCCATCAAAAGGCTTGTGGAAAAAAAAACACTTTTTAACAACGAATTTGCAGTGGAATAAAGAAGAAAACTACTATCAGAATTTGAAGTGGCAAAGGACGATTAAGCAAAATGTGACGTAAAACGTTTCGAATCACTCACAAAAATAGAATTTATTAATTAATAACTATAAACATTCTTCATAGAATTTTATATTTCACTGATCAAGTAGTAATATATAATGAGATATTTTTGTAATTTTATATAAAAGAAATAAGCCGTAAATTATACCTTAGGTTCCTATATGATGGACAGGTTGATAAGCTTTTTTAAGTGTTTATTTTTTTGTGTTGTAAAAAAAAGATTATAAAAAACTCATATTTGATGAGTGTTGACGACCCAGCACTCGATCGAGTTTAAAATAAATATTATAATGAAATACAAATTTATATAAAAAAAAGATTTGTAATCTCGAATAATAACACCTATGTAAGCAAATATACGCCCATCGCTTCCTGTGAGTGAAGTATTAAAATCGAGAGAAAATTGTTTGAGATCAAAAAAAAATAAGGTGTGGATAAAAACGGAATTAAGAACTCGAACAGAAACCGTGTACCGTTATTATTTCAAAGAAAGTCGAGGTAAAGAAAACCACAAATCATTTACGAAACAAACAAAAAAATCGAAGCAATTTTGAGAAACACCTATCTTATGTTATTGTTACATTATTTTATGCCTACACAAGAGATTGATCATTCTTGCAGAACGCAGTTTTCATTATATTTTTTCCCATTTGTAATCTTTCGTGTTATTTAGTAATACAATCACCATGCGCGAAGTATGTTACACAATGAAAATTCAATCAGAGGAAAACCATGACTGTTTTGCATCTCGTAATTCAACCCCTAAAAAAAAAATCAAATTACTTAGTATAAATAATTTCCTTTTGCAAAACACTTTTACCATTTAAATATGCTATTATTTATTGATCATTTGCTATTTACAGTGCTTCAGTACAGGCACCGGAAAATTCTGTAGCTGCAGAAAAAAAAAATGCCTAACATAAATTAAGTGATTGTCTAAAAACCAATCCTCGTGAAAAATATCCGTCGTGATTTGCCTACAAATTATGATTTATGTACGAAATGAACCCGGTTAACAAAATACTGATGTAGAAAGTAAGGTAGATACTATGTTCGCTCCCAACATGGAGCAAATGGATCTACACGGTGTGAAGATATCCACTCCGAGAAAGAGTATATGGATCTCCGCAACGTAAAGACATCTTGATAGATTATTTTTCATGAGAATTCTCCGACGATAACTCAACCCAATAGGCGGGCATTCAGTCCTGCATTTTCGAATTTTTAAAACCCAATAGATGGAGAATCTAACACGCATTCCCCGGATCGCTAGGCTACCAACTAGGCTACCTAGGAGACACAATCCTTGAAAAATATCCGTAATTATTAGCATACGGATTATGATATATGTAAGAAATGAACATGGTTGGCAAAATAGTGCCGTAGAAAGTAAGGCAAGTAATTGGTAAACAACTGATCCTCGTAAAAATATCTGTCGTGTAACATTAATTGAAAATATTTAAGAAGTAAATATGTAGTGAAACAAGCCTTCGCTTTCGTACTTTATACTGTTACTGCAATACAAGTGGGCAGTATTTTTTATAGTTACTTTGAAGTGCAGTGTTTTACACGTATTCCTATATTGGAAAGGTTGTAAATATGTAAATATACTTAACTCAATGACATGGAATGAATAAAAAAAAGTTTAACTCAAAAAGCATGGTGTAAACGTAAATACCGAGTTATAATAGTATCGTAAACCAGCCAGTCAGCATGCGAATATGAACAACAAATCTAATACTCGCGTATTAAATTTACAGCCCTTGTTAAATTATCATAGAATGTGTGTAGGAAATTCGAAGACAATATGCGCTGCGAAAAGATCGCATTGCTCAGAGTGAGCGCTATAAATCATAGAAATTGAAAAATACAATATTATTATCCTTACTCATTTATTTTACTTTGCGGTCAGAGATTGCGATCGAGAATTCTCGAGAAATTTTGAATTTACTTGATTTTATTTTTCGAGAAATTATTCACGAGAATGTCGAGAATTTCGATCGTTTTACTTATTTAATATATTGGAAGTTGAGTGGCGTTAATTTGATTAGATAAAAGATCACTGTGATATAGCATTATGCAACCGACGTCGACACATAATTAAATACACTTTTTATCTTTATGTCGGTAACATAAATATCATATGATGTTGTTCTGTATTGTTTGCCATGAGTATTATTTGTGAACCATTTATAAAAAATAAAAAAAGTTCTGCCTCATGTTATTTTAGTGTTTAATTTAAAATGAATCTGCAATATTCCTACAAAATTTTGAAAATTCTCGAGATTTCTCGAGAATATTAAGTAAATAAAATTTTCTAATTCTCGAGATTTCTCGAGAATATTAAGTAAATAAAATTTTCTAACTCTCGAGATTTGCAAAATTGATAAGACGAAGAAATTTCTCAATCTCGGGAATTAAAAAAAGTCGAGAATTCCCAATGTCTACTTGCGATGATGGTAGTGAATGTATTATATTATGGTAAAAGTATGTTTGATAATATCAGAACGATTTAAATGTTTTTTAGTGCATAGAAATATTGACAAAATATCTTAATTAATTCATTACGAGTTTTGCTAAACGTATATTTTATTATGCATACAGTATGCTAGGTAAAAGATTTTTTTGTTATCATAAATGTACACGTAATTGTATATACCAAGTGGTTTACATATCTTAGAAACATAGTTAATATCATTTACTTTAAAAATGTATTGAAAATTCTTATATTCGACGTCTTTAATTTTGATTAGTATTCCAAATAAATATCAAATGTACTTAAACGAGTGATAATTCAATATTATTTTATTTAACGCATTACAAGGTATAAGCTTAAAACGTAAGTAATAAAATGTAATGTAATGCAACAACATTTACCAAATATTTTTTGATAGTCAAAATTCTTACGAACAATATCTTAAGTTTATAAATTATTAATTCAAACTTTTAAATTTACGCAAAACTATTACATATGTATGTCAATAAATAAAATAGTAAAATACCTCAATTTAGTTGGGTTCAGCTATGTGTGCGAATAACCACAAGGCGAAAGGAAATTCTTCACCTTTAGTCATTCGCATAAAGCATAAAACAAATATTCACATTGCAGTTGAGCATGCGCGCATCGACACTCGACGATGATGCTTAACCCAGTGACAGGTTTCGCACCCTTATCTCACTCGACTAAGTCATGCGTGCGTCTGCATGAGCTTTTAGACAAGATATTGCAATAAATATACCGGGTAGTCAAAAGCTAAGAAATTCTTTACTTTGGAAATTTAAATGTGCATTAATTTATTTTTGCAACGATAATTAATAATTAATTATCAATTTAATAATCCACCGGATTAGACTGCATATTATCCATATATGTTAATGCAGAAAAATGCAATGATCATTCTGTTTAATTTGGAAACGTAATAAAAGATAGAATCAATTCATGTTTAGATAATGGATAATTTAAACCAGCGTCTCTCAACCGCCGGTCTAGTGACCGGTACCCGTTCGCGGAATTTTTCTGCTGGTCATCAAATGGTTGTAGCCCATTTTAAAGTTATATGCCAAATATTAAAATAATATGGTTATTAGACACAAATTACAAACACAAAAACAGTGAAAGTTTAGTGTTCACAGTGTGTTTTTAAATATGCATAGCATTAATCGGTCGTGATATAAGATTAAAAACTAATAAAAAAATATTAAACAAATAATGGTTTTTATTTCTACGTTTACCGGTCGGCAAAATAATTCTCATATTTTCACCGATCCGGAGGTGTGAAAAGTTGACAAAAAAGTATTCGTAAGATGACCCAGTGTGCGGTCAACGAATAGCAAAATCGTTTCCAGACGCGATATAAAAGGCAGAGGGAATAAATATGAATCCTGTATTACATTGGATTGGATGAAAAAGATTTAAGACTTTCACAGAATCACAAAGCCTCCAATGGTGAAAAGGGTTTATAATCCATTTGTAAAGGAAACCTCACAGTGTAAGTGTTTCCCTCTATTTTTATCATTATATAACATCATAGGATCCATATTTTTGAGCAAGAGAAATTCAAAATATTTTTCAATGTATTGCAACCAAAATCAATAATTTTTCCGAATACCTCCGTTTATTATCAGTGACAATAGTTCTACAAGTTATAAGAAACTTAATTATTATCTATGTTTATTTTAGTTAAGTTGATTGGAAGATGTATATAAAAGAAATTTGTTATTTATTACATAAACGATTTTAAGATGAATGAAAAGAGAGGATTTATATCGAACACCGTGTAGTTAAGCTATAAGTAACTTTATCGTTCACCAATAAATAGTGTCGGCGCATTAGTAATAAACAGTGAAGAGCGCTGGTCTGAACGGACACCTCAACTGGTTTGAAGTTTGCTCATGGGACTGGACTGAAGACCGAGGACCCATGCGATGCGGTAACAAGATTCTGCAATCAGTGGCGCATCGGGTAATAAAATCGTAATATGATATTTAGTTAATATCATATGAAATCATTAGTTATACTAAATAGTCAATTTTATTTCGATAAGTATCGACAAAGATAACCAGTTGGATGGAGGCTAAACCAATAAATTTATACGATAAAGGATAGTGCAATCTTTGTTGTATAATATTTATGTAGAGTGGAGAGATTATTAATTTGTATTATACTGAGTAAAAAGGGCTCTCAAAACCGCTGTATAGTAAATAGATAGAATATGCTTAGTAAGCACAGTGGATATTCTCACTTCCGTTTAATATTGTAGTGGGCTGGATATTAAGACGTTCTTCCATGATAACTCTTGGTTCTTCTTTGTAAGTCGCTATAGCTGAGCATGAGCTCGAAAAGAGGCCAAGACGCAGTCAATATATATATAGTTATAACACAGACATCTGATAAATGTATTTAAATTTTAGGTGATTCTGCAGACATCAAAACCGTCGAATAATGCGCTATGTAGTTTTTAACGTGGATTATTTAACTATTTTTCGGAAGAAGAAGAAGCATTCGAAAATGATGTAAATTTTATCAACAAACGCGGGAACTTGCGTTCGAACTGTGTATGCCTATCAATATGATAAGTCATTTTTAATAAATGCTTTATAATCAATTATTTATTTTCGCTCCTATAAACATTTTTCAATCTTTAAATTAATCGTTAAAAGTGTATTTAAATGTATAATGCTTTCGAAACTATAGATGACACCAGTAGTATATGATTTCTTATTAATAATTAAGTGTTGGATCCACCCGCTACTGTGTCAATAAATTTATTCAAACCCAAAGCGAGCGCAGTGCAGAGGTGCGTTCCGCATGGCGAAGAAGCAAATTATTATTGCATTTGACATTTCCACAGCGACCCCGAACGCCGACCCGGGAACTATCGACGAGCGGGCAAGCCGCAAACTTATATCGACTTTATTATTTCACCGAAGGATTCTAACCAAGAAGCGAAAAAAAATTAATACTATTCAATACATCATTTTACATAAATTTTCGAAGATTAATTTTTACAAATCATAAATTACTACTTAAAATATTTTACAATGTTCAATAGTAATACAGATAATTAGCTAAGGCTTAAAGTCAACAGTGGTAGAGTCGGGAATCTCAAAGTGAAAAGGGTTTCTCTCGGAAACCGTGTAATGCCTACTTTAAGAGGTTTGACATTTAATAGCGTCTCGATTTATGATTTATAACGAGCCATAAGGTGTAATAATTAATAACAGCTTATTAAATACTTTCGAAGGAAATTACGTATTTTGAAACAAAGTTGTTCCTAATAGACGTGACATTTACCTGGCAAATGTTTTTTCACCATGACGTATCTGAGAAATCATATCCGTAGAATGTACGCATATTTATCGGTATAAAATAGAAGAAGAAGACATATAAATCTCGTAGATTTTATTGCGTGTAAGAAGATTAAGCTTATAGAACTGATAAGCATATATTTGCGTAGAAATATCAATATACACTTACAAAATCGTATTGGGATAACCACAATCTTGTCATAAAATACCATTAATGTTAGAAACAATGTAAATAGCCCATATTTTAATAATTTAAAGAGGTAATCAAATTATCATCAAAGGTTTAATTCATCTCACCATTATAGCTGACATTACATGCTTTCACAGCACCTTATTTATGTAGGTAACATTCTCTTAAGCCTTACCTGTAAATAAAAAGAAAAAATAAATTAGATGCGATGTTTTAAACATTGTCTTATCAAGTTAAACATTTAGAAATAATAAATAACAAATAATAGAAAAAGTATCTTTAAAATATTTTGATTGATAAAATAAAATGCAATGTGACATGGTTCCTAATCTCCTCGACCTAGTATTTATATTTATCTATATAAGAATTTTGTTCTGATTTACGATTTGACAAATCGGAATTTTGGTGTATTTATCGTGCCCGATAATCAACGAATTATTTGCAGTAATTAATGCCTTATTTATCATTATTCATTTGGTTATTTATTGAAAAAAAATGTAAAAAACGGACAAATAATAAAAAAACAAGGGTTATTTTAGTGGCAATTCTAATTATAAATGCCAATTTGGAAGTGAATAGATTTGGGTAAATTATATCGTAAATAAACCTTCCATTGTACATGGCCTTTGAGCTATGGCTTCTCTTGAGACTCACGCTGAATTTCAACAATAATTAGACCTTTTGGTAAAACGTGTATTTGGTAGTGTTTATTGCAATTCTCAAATAAAAACAATTTTCAAAATAGGACTATTTTATAAATATATTAAGATCTATTTATTAATTACCTGGAACTATTTCGAAATATTTTGAAACATGTAAACTTCCACAACTTATTATTTGCGATCTGACATCAACATTAAAGTGGAAAGGTGAATATTATAAAATGGTAAAGCGTCCAGAATTCTGGCATATTAATATTTTTTTCACGCCGTTGAAAGTTGCATCGTGTCATATTTGTAATGCGTAATAACCTTACGTTGTTTTACGTAATTTGCATAAAAAACGTACAAACTATATGAATAGATTATCTTCTACTGTCGACTCTCAATGACGATAAACAAAGAGAAATATTTTAAATTGGAATTTATATTTTTTTCCTATTTTTAAATATTTACTAGGAGATAGTTTCAACGGATGCTTAACATATAAAGCGAACGGCCATAAATTAAAGTAAATCGTAAGGATAGAATAGCAAGCAGGTGATAGCGATAAATTATCACAAATTGTTGTAACAATAATAGCTTCTAATAATAATCGCTGGCAGTATCAGAGCAAAGAAGCAAATTCTGAACACCCTGCTGAAACGTACCCGTCAATTATTTATCTCTCGATGTTCCTACGATGGTCTCAAGACAAGTGGCGTGCGAACTAGTTATGTTAATCAAATTACAAAAGGATGCCGTATACAATTCATTGATATTTTATTTTTCTAGGTTAGGTACGCTTTTTGTCATCATTATAATAAATATATTGCAGTACTAAATAAAGACTTGCTCTAGTAGGTTCTACAATTCTTGATTATAAATTCTTTGTTTTTCTATCAAGCTTCATACATTTTATATAGAACTCATTAATGTGCACGAATTTTTCATATTAAAATTATGAGAAAACTACATACGTACATTTACAGAAATTGAAAAAATATAATATCGTCGTATTACTGGCAAAAGACGTTAAAGTGAAAAAGTAAGTTTTGAAAT
>JAGVSQ010015275.1:0-10225 GCA_022683975.1 Rhyacophila evoluta
TTTTAAACATATGGTGACTTTTTAACAAAATTTTGAATGTAATTGCTTTAGCAAAAATATTCAATTTGATTTTACAATGTGAACCTTGAAATACGCTGATTTCTAGGAATTAAAACTAGATTGCAAATGATAATTAAAAAGTAATGTCTTTAGCATGTCAGCTAAAACCAATGCAACGAGTAATTGGGTTTTAATGTAGGTTTTATAATAGTTGGATATGGTCAGGAATGAGGAAAACCGCACCAAACGGGATGATTGATACTGTGCAGTGGCGTTGCTATAATGGAGTAGTTGTCACAAATCACGTGGCCTAGCACTGATGACAAAAATTAAAAAAATATAATATTTAATAATAATAATACAATATATATAAAAAATGCGATGCGAATGAATTGTATGGTATTACAACAAGCTAATGAACTTGTCTCTCCGGTAGGTAAGAAGATAAGGTGTGCGTTTTGAAGCCAAATTTTGCGGGTTTGATTCCCACATCTGCTGGATTTTAAAAAAATCTAAAAATGCAGGACTCGAGGCCCATAGAAAAAAACAACTGCCGGATAGTCAAATTCTCCTGAAAAATAATTTGGCGAGATGAGTCTTCACATTGAGGGCATTCATATACTGCACATGAATCTTTATACTAGATCTATATGCTCAACTTTCAGACGGTGGAAATAAATGAAAAGACTGAAGGGTAAGAAACGTATTCATAGATGTTGCGTAAAAATTGCGAAATCTGAATCCCTTATTAATTGCCTTATTTAGAATGGCAATTAGAATGAATGATTAAATCATGTTTTAACAGCTTAACGACCGTAGACTCATATATGAGTCTTGACAGAATATTGGCTGGTGACCAACGACTCATATGTAAGTCTTACGCCAAACGTTTATTTTTTATGATAAATACTGAGCTACGATTAAGCTTAATTGTGAATGTTAACGAGAAATGGGAAAATATTAT
Source organism: Rhyacophila evoluta (assembly GCA_022683975.1). Lineage (NCBI taxonomy): Eukaryota > Metazoa > Arthropoda > Insecta > Trichoptera > Rhyacophilidae > Rhyacophila > Rhyacophila evoluta. The sequence continues at coordinate 965 of JAGVSQ010015275.1, forward strand.
TTCTGTTTTTTGCACATTTTTCGCGAATTTCTCCGGCTACCGTGGAAAATTCAGCAAACAATTGCGGGCGTTAAGCTGTAAGTGTGCGAATATATGTATGTAATTTTTTGCCATGTACAGATTCGAAAGTTGAGCACACGGATCTCAACTACGATAGAATGACCACTCCTGAATAGGAGCATATGGAGCTCGCGACAGTTGTTACATTTCGATTCATCAGCTCAAACTAAAACAAAAACTTAAAAAAAAAAAAAATATTTTCATGATAATAACAACGTGTTCTTAGACTAATTTATTGCTCAACAACCGGTTCGAAAGAGTGGTTTAAATTTTCAACATAGCAACACTAAAATAAATGCAAGTACTGTGATGATAAATGTGACCCAATTTATTTTCATAAGCGGTCATGCGATCAAAGCAGTAGTATTTACCATAAATATATAACTCATTTATTGAATTGGTATCTATTTTCAAGGATAATAGTTAACGTGCATCAGATGATGCAATTTTTAGTAAATTAGTGTACGGAGACGCGTATTAAATTAGCATGTTGTTAACTAGTTTGCGACCTTGAATCCATGTTATGAATTTGTATACTAAGTATCGATTACTTTATAACAGTCTTAATATTATAAGATAATTAATCCACAGGTAAGTAGAAAAAAGTGTTTTCCAGTGACACGTTGAAAGCTCGTACTAAAAGCGCAGAGACAAAATCGTGTAAGACGACAAAAGTCGCGTAACGTAATTAGCGCGTATAAAAAAACACAACTAAAATGTATACGCCGCGACAATGTGTACTGGTTTTTTGAAATAATGAAACTGAGAATCGAGTATGTAATTATTCCAATGAATGTTGTACCTAACGCATTCAAGTTTAGTTAAATTTTGCTATTGTAATATAATATGAATAACATAATCTAAGATCCCCATATTTACCAACAATGATTCTCAAAGAGGATTATAAAGTAAATTAATAATAATTATAAATAATTTAATATAAAACACCGAAATACTCAATGGAGTATTATAAGTGCGTTTATCCTATTTCACCGTTTCGGTATGCACGCCAACAATACAATGCTATTATACTTCTCAAGTTCCCGCATATTATGTAACTACGGAAATATTTAGTCAGTAAAAATAATCGTCCATCAATTCACCCCTAAGAAATATCAACATGTATTAGGTTTTTATATTTTGAAACGTTCTGGTCTTCGTGAATGCGGAAATAATCATGCATACGTATTTTCCCGTGTATTAAATGGCGCATGATGAGGGTAACTGATTCCTTACCACTTCATTAGTCAAGTAATTACAGGCTACAGCTTCTTTGCCGACAGGCTGTCTCACCCTGGCCATCAAATAACTTACATCTTCTTGTGGCTGTCCATAATGTCAAACCTCCATCTGCCAAGTGCACACGCAATCTTCTCGGCCAATTTGAGTGTTTTAAGGATTTTAGTTTTCTGAAAGCATACACATCGTCTTTAGGAAGACAGACGTAAATGAGAACCTTTATTCAGAAGAGAAATGATAGAAAAGCTTACGGTTGGATGACATAATAGCCTTAGTGAATTATTTAAGACGCGTGTATTTCGTCGCTTTGTCTGAAAGGGAATTTGAGATGATGTATTTCTGAGAATAAACCGACCTTTTGCATGGAAAATCGTGACTCCTGACATGTCGGAAAACTTATTCAATTATTCATGCGACATTTTGTACAATCATTCTTATGTAGGTACGTACTTATACGAAAGAGTTTCTTTAGTTGGGTCGTTTGAATTATTATCCGCGTGCACTCTAAATAACAGGAAATTGTGTTCAATTTACTGAGTAAAGATACATTTTAGAAAACATTTTCTATTTTATATTCGCTATCAAGTGGAGCGTATTGATTCATCCTGCTTGCTTATATGACACGTCAGCATCGTATTGTCCAGCTCAACAAATTCTTTGATTAAGTATTTATTGTTCCAGAATCCTATTGTAGAATTCATTTCACTCAATAACTTAATAATTAATATTTTTGACTGATGGTGCTTGATAGAAATTGATTTTAAATTCTAAATTATTTAAAACTGATTCATTCATTTCTTTCCCCGTATTCATTTCTTTGACAATTCAAAGTTATTTAAATATATTGAAACGTCCCAAGAAAAATTTGACAACTTCATTTGGATCTAAAACTTATACTACAAAATATGTAATTCTGCTATTATTTATTAAGATCTATGAAAAGTGTGTCGTTCGTAAACAGATCTACAGTTAAATCATATACAATGTGATTTTAATATCAAAATTATCGCAAAAAACAAATAGCAAAATAATCAATTTTTACACTCTGCTGTCAAATTTTCAAAAATGGTACTTCGACGTAACAGACGTTTGCATCCGTTTTGCAGTTGTGTGGTCGCGTTGCTAATGAAATCAACGATATGACCCTAGGTGGTTACTTGAAGTCAAAATTTATTACAAACAACGAGGCTTCAAGTTCAGGTCAAAATGGAGGAAATTCTGGATTTTCTTACACTAAAGAACGCGGTATTTGGGTCAATCTAAATAAGCGAGAATATTTCTTTATAGAGAGAATGATGGTACGTAATTTATTGTATGATGAAAGCAAAAGCTAACAAAACATAATATAACGTGAGCATCAAACGTGCATATCATCGCCGCGGAGCGAAAAGTTAGTAACCAACATTTTTGGTAAAAATGAGTTAAGAGAGGTACGCCAAAGTATAAAATTTTGAACTCCACGTATACGGGTAAAGTTGATCACTTATAATTTAAGCTCAATGAAGCCAGTGTTGCCATTAATTAAAGATTTTTTTTTTAAATGCATAGTGAACTAACAGAACTAACTGCTTGTGCTATTATTATATTGAATACAACCTTAATTATTAAAAAAAATTCATTATCACATTTTTACGGTCAAATTTATTGCAATCACAAGACGCTCATTATCTCAAAACTATCAATTTGTTTGTTAGTGACTTTTCGCTACTAGGAGACGATGTGTACCCGACTGCCCGACGTAACAGAATGCAGCGTTGGCAGCGAGTAGTTAACGAGTGGTCGATGTGTCAAATGTGTGTGTTGCATTTGACGACAAAAATATTTTTCGGGGATGTGTAGTAGCATAAAGTTTGCATCCCGCTGACGTAGATAATATGCCGACTTTATTTCAGCTTTCTTGTACCAAGGCGCCAAGATTATTCAGGTGCACAATCTGCATACCAACACGGCACACCACTGGACACAATCGAGCTGCATCTTCTCACATTCCATAATGCACCCGTATTATATTTCTATTGCGATTATCGTCATATCCTTTTTACTCTGCATGCATTGTTTTGAAATCGTATATAAAAACGTGGGCATTAACTGGAAATGAAACACGACACGGTTATTATGGTTGCAAAGCGAACTGCAAAATATGATGAAAATTGGCTTACTTTGTACGTAACATTAAAGATATTTATATTTTTCATTTTTCGAATTTACGAATAATTAAAAAAATATATATTCTAATGATAATTTAAATTGCTTATGCATTACCATCACAATTTGAAGCTGACAAAACAATGAATCATGCATATTCATAAATTCAAATCTAGTCATCTTTTTTATATAAAAAGTTTAACTTAATATATATATATGAAGACGACAAAAAGTATTATTATGTCGATTAAAAATACAATGTATTATTTTAAATTATAAACTATTCTCATAAAATAATCATACGATATTACGAGAGATAATAAAAGATAATATACACAGCAATTCCAGGTACCAATTTAATTAGTGAAATGCGAAATGTATAATTAAATTTTCAAAAGACTTTACTAATTATTGCTAAGTTAGTTTAAGGAGAATTTCCCAAGTTTTAAGAACGAAAAAAATAATCATTATCATATCAGTCTTCAGTCAACTAATCCAGTTCTCTGTATATTTTTTTTGTCTCGCCATTTGCTGATACCAAAATACCGCTCGAGTAAATCAAATATTATCGACTCTATTCACCCAAATAAAAATAAAAACTTATAATATTTGTTACATATTTTGTAGTTATAAGAATGCCGCTAATACCTTTCTGATAATATTTATAAGTAATTACAACTTCTAAAACTCCGTGATGAATGATGTATTATATTAATCACTTAAGCAGTATAATATTAGTTTGCCGGTTATTAATTTACTGGACAATTTGAATGTAATTATGATAAATATGTATTATACATACCATATATACATTTCAGTGATGAGGGAAAACATCTAAAAATATTGTTACTTAGTGGCAAAATACGTCCTACCATGATTTAATGATAGTCCTATCCCAAAAATAAGACCAAGTGAAAAAAATAAGATACAAGCTCTTTCTAAGAAAATCGACATTACTGTTTAAGCTGGAGGGTGCTGAAATGAGCACTTGCATTCAAGTCCTTTGTTGATGACATCGACTTTTCTAAATAGCATCTCTCCGGTATGATTACCATGAATGTGACTGTAGTATTAGTAGGCCAAAAATGTAAAACGACACTTGAAGAGAAATTTACTGTGGGAGTTACGAAATTGCAAGAGTTACGAGTACTTTTAGCGATCCGTCTTGATGGAACAAAAATCCAACCACTAATCATCACAAACGGTAAGACGGAGAAAATAGAACAAGTTTCAGGCATTTATGTTCTTGAAATAGAAAAAAGCCTAGTGCACACAAGTTTATAAATATATTATATTTTTATATGTTACATTTTATTTTACAATATATGTATGTTATATGCTGTACTATCAAATAAAAAAAAATGATTACTAAATATATGGCTTTCTACAATTATTTCCTTTTATATAAGAACATAAAACTGGGTTATAATACCGGATCATACATGTCTCCCCGGTAGCGTAGTTGGTAGCGTGCGCGCCTAGCAATCTGGGGAATGCGAGCTCGATTCCCCATCTATCGGATTTTAAAAATTCAGAAATATAGGACTGGATGCCCGTTAGGTTGAGAAATTGTCTGACAAAGAATTCACGTTAAAGATGATCGGTCAAGACGTCTTCACATTGTGGAGATCCATATACTCCACTTTCGGAGTGGATATCTTCACACTCTACAGATACATATGCTCCACTTTGGGAGTGAACATACTACAAGAAATAAGAAGAATATATTTACGGAATAATAATAATACTTCATTTTATCACTACAAAAACGATCCAAGGAAAGACGATAGATATAAATATATTTATGATGACAAGATAAGAGTATGATTCGGTCATTGGATATTGTTGACAGATTGCAAAGCAGCTAATCCCGCATTGGTCTGAAAATAAATACCAAAAAGACCAATGTGATGTGCAACCGCTCCCGACTCGGTCTAGACTTTGACGAGTGAAGGACAGGTCATCGAGGGTTCGATAGCTTTAGATACCTTTGGGCTCACATCCCAGCGGATGGCAGCACGCATAAAGAACTCGCTATCCATAGAACGTACTCGGCGGAACCGAGGGATACTGGCATGACCTGGAAGGATGGCGGGTGACAGGGATTCCTAGAGACACTACGTGGCTCCCATATGTTCCATATAGGAAGCGGATATGGCGGAAGAAGAAATATTTCTTTCAGCGCTGCATTTTTGATTGCGAAATCCTAAATTTACTTTTATAATGTTATTACTATGTACATAGTTTTTTATTAGATTTCGTTTCTTATTTTTTTTTAGAAGTAACGTTGTACTGTCCATACACGGCCGATTTTTCTGATTGCGCCTGGATGATACGCATTTTTACTATTGATGGCTATTATAACTGGACACCATTGCTTCAAATAATATAAATGCAAGACACTTCTACGGTAACACACATAGTTTGATAATTAATAACAGTTGATATAAAAAGCTTGTGTAATAATATTTTGTAAAGTAAGCAAAGTCGATGAGAAATTTCTTACATTATAAAAAGATTTATCTGTGTATATTTACCATATGAAATTTTCCCTCAATCAAAGTCGTCTCCTTACTTATACGACGAAAAACTGTTTGATTGTCTCACACATTATACACCAACTCCTTTTTTACTCGGTGGATACGTTCTACGCAATACCCTGTAAAAAAGTAGACTAAAATAAAAAAAAAATGTGGATTTCCTTGAATTGATCAATGAATATGAAAAATTAAATTCATTTATTGTCTCATAAATTTATTTAACATCGTAACAAAGATTATTCACTATCAGACGAACCCGTTTACCCACATTTGAGAAATATTTGATACACTTGAGATATTCAGAGCCCGTGTAATATTTCTTTTCAAATTTTCGGCTTTACTGGATATAAACAAAAACAAAAAAATGGGGGGTAAAAATAAGTCCTGTGTTTTCAATCCGATGAGTTTGTATTATCGCAAACTATTACATAAATTATTATCAGAGAGGTGCTGAGTTGACTCTTGAGAAATTAAACATACTGACGAAATTAAACTAACGATGGGTATTGGGTCTAATTTATGAGATGTTTGGCGACATCGCTATACTTAATATATCGCTATACTATACGAATTACAATAATATATGATTTTCTTACAGGTATTATAGCAATCAGCGTGTGCTTACTTTACGGCCTCAATTCCCAGAGCTGTAGGCTAAAAAACCCAAAGCAGTAGGAGTGTACGCCCAATGGGTTGAGCAATTAAGCGATGCGAATATCCATATACTTCATTTCCAGGGCGGTGATCTTCACACTGTTGAAATCCATTATGCTCCATTTGCTGAGTGAAAATGGTGTATAATCTGTTAGAATACACGATAGATAATATTAATGCAAGCATACGATACGATTTCAACGAAATTAATATGTCAATGGTTTCTATTTTATAAGTTTTTTTAAAATTATAGTGGATATTAAAGGCGATATAAATATATTCGACTGCGATAAATATATTTATAATCTTTTTCTTGTACAACGTTCTCTCCCAAAGTGGAGCATATGGATCTACGCAATGTGAATACGTCTTCGCATATTGATTTTCACGACAATTGTTCATCAGACAAATTTGATCGCTCAACTCAATGAGCATCCAAGCCCTGCATTTTTAGATTATTAAACAGCCGACAGATGTGGACATCCTACCCGCATTCCCCAGATTGCTAGGCGCGCATGCTAACCTTTACCCTACCGGGGAGACCTATATTACGAATATGCATTCTAATAATTTGTTCAGTCACAAGGCAATCCCGAACACAGTAAAGGCCACAAATGCAAAAATTAAAAATAACCATAGCTCCAGTATAATTTGTTTTTCTTATTTCCAAGAACTTTTCCTTGTTAAAAACAACAGTTGTTTACGGTTATCTAGTTACAAGTACTAATACGCCGTCCTTATAACTACTTAATAACATATTTTTGAGACGGAAAAATTGGTAAATATACTATGCTTTAGTTCTTCAGTATAATAATAAAAAGGTAAACGTCAAAGTCAATGTTGCATTCGTTTATCAAAACATAAATAAGAAAATATCACAATGTATGTATATAATGTATGTCACAAATATTTTGATTGAATCGCGATGAATTGTTTTTTCGTAGAAATTTAATAAGCCCATAAAATAATAAGGAATTAGCCGGTGAAATATCTAACTTATCGTGACATCTCTGTATATTAAGAGTTGGTAGAAATTAGTTTATAATATTTGAGAAACCCACAGATGGCAATAACACAAGTTTAAATTGAAATTCGATACAACAAAATAATACTATTCATAATTAAGTGAAATAATAATTCACAGTTGCCAGAAATATCATTTAATTTCACTGTACATATAAACAAGTAAAATTATACACTCTCAAGTGTTAATATAAATGAAACACGTACTTAACCGCGTCAATTGTAAAATAGTAATAAAAAAACCTTATGCGGGCTATTAATAATAATTGTGAAATTGGTTAGCTTTAATAAATTAAAAAATAAATCCTATGTCGATTTTGGTAAAAATATCACACGCATATATTGAAGCTTGAGTAAACAAAAATAAACATAACACACAAGATTGTATTTTTGTCTACCCATACATTACTGTTACTATATTCTTTATGGTTGAATTATTGTCTCTGATATGCCGACAATCTGTCAGTGTGTGTAATCAAGTGAGCGAGTGATTTCTAAGCCGGAACGCGGCCTTCCATTCTGTCAATAGAAGTGTCACTATTTGTTTTGTGCTCTACCAAATTTCATGGCGTAGTGTTTCTAACATTTGAATAGATTGCTATTAATATTTCAAATGTTTTATATTACGCTATTTATTCATCAAAAACTTCTTTCCTTATCCCCTGCATTAATACGCCAATACAAAATATAAATTTCAAAATTACCTCCACATTCAGTCCACCATATGTTTCGATGAATGAAAACTAACAAAATAACGATATTTTGACTCATTATGCCAGCCATACGCTATGAGCCGCTAAGCGTGAAAACCGATGACAGAGATGTTATTCAAAATGCTACACCGAAAACACAAAATGGAATGTTTGGAAAAATGTGTTTGCAAAAAAGTTTCAGATCTCTTCTATTAATATTACTATACTTTGCTTTGTCTATCGGGCTGACATTTTATCAGCGATGGCTGCTGAAGGTACGTTAAATTTGTTCATGCTATATTATATTTTTTTGTTTTATTTATCCAATAACCAGCCATGTCAAATGAATACCTTTTTAGCTTCACTTCAATTGTGAGTATTTTTTTATACTAGTGTCTGCAATTAAGTTAGTCAGAGAAATTTTATAAATTTTCTCTCTTACGTTGGCAGCAAAAGTAGTTATGTTGGCATCTAGAAAACTTTGACCTTTGAAATGTCTGTGCGCGCTCCGGGACACTTGTCAAATTCTTTGACAGTGGTAGGTTTCGTGCATTATTTGAGCCCACAATAATTGCTGCTCACATTGCTGAAAAAAGATAAATATCGTTTGGCATTTTATTGCAATGTATATATATGTATATGTAGCATATCCAAATATAACAAGCAATTATAATTATTATTTATTGGGCCGAAACCCTCTTGTTTCAATAAAAATATTGATCTCTTAACTGAGTAAAATATTTTCTCTTATGTTGAAAAATATGTATTTACAATCAGTTATGATAATTATTTCCTCAACACTTCGTTGTCGGGTGTCTTGAACGATAGACTCTAGACAAAAGCAGGCGTTTTTCAGCGATTAGCGCAAAAATATACAACTTTCTTAAAATCGGCACAACTTCTAAACC
>JAGVSQ010015277.1:0-10224 GCA_022683975.1 Rhyacophila evoluta
TATCAATAAGACCACGCATAAGTCGAAAAAAATGCGTCGCCAAATACATATTCATATACAAATATAAAGATGACCACTTTACAAATTCAGTTTAAGGATCAACAGTAAATTATAAAATTGTTGCAGCTGTAAGATTCGAACCCGCGATCATCGGCTTTTAATCGCCCACGATAATCTCTCAGCTACCAAGGAGATATCACATTACAGCTTAAAGTCATGCCAATTGCATTGCTTTTTATGCTGAGAGTTATTAATTCACGTTCATATAGCCTAGAGATATAAATTTTTGTTATATATTGTTACAATTCGTGATTTCCTGGTGCTACTGGAAAAGAAAAAGATTTATTAAAACCAATATTGTTAATTAGTAAATCGCTTATGAAAGGATATAATATAACATAAATTGTAGAATAAACTGGTATTAGAAATGTTAAACTTTGTTTCTCTTACCAGCAGCAGCAAAAAGGGCTAACCCTAGTTTTATGTAAAAAATTTTGCTCTTGCCAAAAGTATTTTTTTAATACCAATATAACAAATAGCGACTTATTTTTCCGACTAAGAATGGTGATATGTCATAAGACGGTCTCTAGACGATGCTTTGATTTATTCGAATATCCGTCGCCTCGATATCCCAGGGCTCTGTCAATCCGCATAACGTTGGCCGCATTAAGAATAAACAGATTTTATACGCATCGGCGAATTGTTTATCAAGTCAACTTTATACGTATTGGTACTAAATTGATACTCTAAATTCACTGTATTATTCAGATGTATTATTAAATGTTTATTAAATAAAACTAATTTTCTTTCAAGCATTTGATTTGTTTATTCATATTAACATCTGTTAAATGGTCTCGTGAACTTTCAAGCTTTACCGCGTGATATTGGTTTTAGTGTGGAGAATTTGCTTATATCAGTACTAAACTAAAGTATTCCGTAAGTGACATTTTTTTACACATACCCTTTCCATAAATAAAACATATCTTTGCAGAACTTATTTTGGTGTATTGTTTTTATGAGGGTTAATTGTAAGTTGATCGGATAACCTAATGAGTATCCAGTGCTACTTCTTCATGTCTTAAAACTTCTAATTTGACCGTGGGTCTTGAACCCACAACTTTCAGCACTAAAACATGCTGGCTTACCAATCCGCCACCGGAATTTTATTGCCACGTGGATATTTGGATAGATTGTTGGACTGATCACGTATATACACGATCAATATGTGGTTGTAGCAGCAATACGAATGTGAGAAGACGCTATAGAATAATAACGTAGTAAAAGCGTATATAAAAAAATAACTGATATTATTAATAAATTTCTTATCTGTAACGTCTGATAGATTGACTAAGTCAACGAGAGAAGAAGATTCGTATTCTGTGCTTTGCCGTTGGTAGAAGGCGTCCTTAACAAAAACAGTTTTTAAACCATCTGTTTTAATTATGTTATATCTTTACAGTACACTTGTTTTCATAAGCTTTTGATTAGTTTCGTTGTTATTATGTAAACATCAATACACGTTAAAAATACTGGCAAATTTATTGAATGCTTCTTATAAAAAGGTGCCCATCATATTCACGCGCCCTTCTGCCGTGCATATCTGGACATGAGCGCGATGCGCCCCTGTTTGTATTAATAATTGTTTAGAAATAAATAAAAAAAAATTGCAAATATTTAAAGCACTGCACTGTCTCATTTGAGTTTCTCAGTCTAGTATGTATTGATCTAGCAGCGTAAAGTGAGACTTCAATACCGTCACTTCGATTTGTAATCAATATTGATTTGATTAATGTGTAATATTAGTGGTATTAGTGAATTGTAAGTCTTTACTAGCATAACCTTCTATGTAATGCCCTCGTTACAGATCATGGCGAATTGCCAAGTATTCAAGACCCATTATTCATATGACACGTTATAATATGATGGTAACAAAAGATTATACATAATCTTACTCGATGAATACAGTTTAGTTTCTTTGGGAAGTCCTTGTGAAAAAGCGATATTTATTATTTACTTTTCAAATATATACGACAAGATAAAAGCCTCTAAATGTGCCCCCGGTACCGTAGTTGGTAGCGTGCGCGCTTAGCAATCCGTAGAATGCGGGCTCAATTCCCCATCTGTCGGATTAAAAAAAAATGAAAATGCAGGACTGGACGGATGCCCATTGGGTTGAGTAACTGTCTGACAAACAATTTTTGTGAAAAATAATCTGTCAAGACGTTTTCATATCGCGGAGATCCATCTACTTCAATTTCGAAGTGGATTCTTCACTCTGTGTAGATCCAAATGCTGCTCTTTGAGAGCGAACATGGTATATAAGTGTTCCCACCATCCAGCCGCCCCGTCGTAACATCTGGATTTAATCAGGCGTATTTTGAATCTCTGATATCGAGAAGCGATCTACTTTATTCGACTGTCACGGAAATAAATACAAATTACTACAGCTTTAGGTTCAAGGCCACGTACTCAAGATGCGCTGAAGTTTAAAAGTATAAATAAATCACTATGAATTCTGTATTACGCTCGCCATATAACACCGTAACTTTTTTGAAAGAAACCTAAAACTTAGCTATTTTATCTTGTGTACAATTCTCAATTCCTTTTCAAGATAGCTTGTGAAATACCTGGTATTCAACTTGTAATCCTTTTTTTTAAATTATATCCGCTCCAAAGTGGATCACATTAATTCCTACTGTGTCGAGTCTACTTTAAATTGTTTTTTAGTAAAGTTTCTTGCCAGCCAAACATTCAAATAATTAGACATGCGGTTTTTTTAAATCCCTTCCGGGATTCAAACTCGAAATATCTAACATCGCAAAGCACACAGGCTTACTAATCGGTCAACATATCGTATAATATTTTTATAAAATTTACAAAGGAAATAGTAAAGGAGTGAATACTATATTTTATGAAAGTATAGATACATTTTTCAAAGTATAGTATACATTCGTAGAATAACATTTTAATACTGCAGACATCAAACAGCATCCACTGAACTTAAATTGTGTATACCATTTTTCTCCCTTTTAATCACTAATTATTTATTCTCTTTTATTTTCAGGTAACACTCATGGAATTTCGGTGTAACTTTATAAAGTGCCTTATAATTAAGTCTCCAGCCTGTGTATAATTAGATATTTACAAAAGGTAAGATTTGCTTTATTTTTTGTGATAAAATTAATATATACTTTAAGAGATGATAATTTAATCACCTTAATTACAATTTTTTATCCAAGATTCTTTTTATAAGCGTTAAAAAGTGTCGCGAACGCATTTTTATGTATTTTTTAACTTAAAAGCTTACTTTACTAATATAGAATACATATCTACTAAATAAAGGGAAAAGGACGTAGCCCACACGGGACAAAAGACAAGACGTACAGAAAACGCATACATATTTAATGATTTTAATGCAAAGTCAAAATATTAAATAGACCGAACCTTGAAATGCACCAAGATTTAAAGACGTGTTGTATTTAATCTAACTGATGTAAATTTAATATTTTAGTTGAGAATAACCAATAAATGTCGCAAATCCTGCAGGATATCCTTTTATTAAACTGAAAAGATAAATTTGTATACTGATTCAGAAATTTCAGCTTATATCCTTTTGATGGAACTTGTATTGAGTTGAATACATTGTGATTATCGATTTAAATCTATTTTGCATGAATTGAGAGTTCCGTCAGTTTCCCTTTCTACTGTCGATATTGTTAAATAACTTAAGAATTTTTATTATTGCAAGAGTTTGAGAATTATTGAACTGTGTTAACTACAGAAATGAATTTTGCTTTCAAAACTATTTCAATTTATTTTTAATTTAATTAAATTTGCTAAAACTTTTCGGTTTTACTACTAAAGTGAAATGTATAATGTATCATGTTAGTTTTTATTACATTAAAATCTAATTTTACAAAAAAAAATAATGAAATATTAAACAAATGGATTTTAATGGTAACACGCAAGGTTGTATATTTTTAATTAAAGCGCCACCTATGAAATCAAGCCTTCGCAATTTTGTACCACGTAGGAATAAGAAGGTAACTTTATGAGAGGCAACTATCCAAAAAAATTCAATTGTATAGTTTTGTAATTAATCAAATATTGAATCCACTTCTATTGACTGTGTGAAATACAACCTAAAGTGTAGCATATGGATGGCACATTGTTTTTCCAAGAATACTTTTGCGTCCTCGCAGACCATGTATTTCGTAGTTCTGTCGAATGCATCCTGTAGATGGCATTTAGTGACCTTTCAAGACGCTGAAAATCGACTCACTTTAAGAATGGGCAGGTCAGATTAAGGCTTTCGTTAGACATCCGTAGTACGTGGTCTAGCGTCATAGCTTCAGCACATATGAGAAGATACAGACATCCGTCTGTATCTTCAGGTTTCCGCTCCAGGTTTTCAATATTAACGGTTATTTTGGGCCTTTGTTGGATGACATGTTTCGAAAGCGTAAAACAGCAATGATGAAATGAATGATAGCAGTTAACAGGCGGCATTTGACAACTTAAATATGTAGCGTATCTAATACTTAACCTTCCCATACCAAATCAAAAAATCTCTCATACAGCCATGGTGTAACGCAGCGCTCTCGTCTGGAATTCGCCTTTTTTATTATAGGCTTTTAATTAGTTTCGTTTCGTCCGTTGAATTCGTCGTATTGCTATTTCTATCTAACCAATGCATTTTTTTTCTCTGTCTCACTTTCGCACATTATTAATTTCGCTTTTTGTTGGACAGGCCAATCGTCAAATGTTCAGAAAATGAAAAACAAATGTCATTTAAATATAATACATACAAGTATATGAAGGAGTCTGAGCTATTTTTTTTTTAATGCCATATAATTGCTGTATTTAAGTATAATAGAATTATAGTGGATAATATTTTATACACTATCTAATTAATTGAAAATACCCTTTAATTTTCAAATCACATTTGATAAGCCAATCCTAAATCACAGATGTATTTATATATAGGGCCATCATTTTTATATAAAACACATTCAATATTAAAATTCAAAAAACTATGTTTTCATTCAAAATTGTTTTTTCTACAACTACACACAACCTATTAAGCGAGGTAATTATTTATTATTAAGTTAACTTGATTTGGACAAAAACAAGACTTATCTGTTTATTCCAGGTTCGTACAGAAGTATGCTATCTCTAAAAACAGGGGAATTACTTAAATTATGTTTCTTGTTGTATTTGGTTTATTTATTTTATGTAAGGTACATTTTTCATTCTTTAACCTTTCAGACGCAAATAATGAAACCAGTGAAAAATAATCACCCTGTACTAAATACAGATTAATCTCACGATGTTTCGAAGTTCGTTTTGGATTTTAAAAATAAACCGAATTTATTAGCTTCCAGCATTTTGTTTTACCGTGAAATATTATTCCATTAGTTCTAAATAATCTGAAATTGAAACGAGGCATTCATTCGTTGTAACAATACGTTGCGGTTGCTTACGGCAAAATATATGCGCATTCAACTATAAAATGTTTTTAAACATAAAATAAATATACACTGGATAATTTTTAATATTTATGACTCGCTGTGTATGAAAGAATAATTCATACAAGTGGAATTATATCGAAATTACTTTACGGACGAAGTTGCAAGAGAAAGTGTAATTTATAGTTGAATATCTATATAAATATAAATGTTCGTTTGTTTAAAATCTCAAATCTCCGAAAGTTCTTCACCGATTGTTTTGAAATTTTGATACAATGTTGCGTTTAAATACGCGCGTGTTTTTATATATCTAATTTTATATAGACGTCACACCTGTGACAAATATGCTATTCTGAAAAACAACGACATTATTATTAACCAGACTGAGCCACAGCAACGCATGCCCGGGTATAGCTAGTTCATTTCAATAAATTATCACTATTTGTTTAACTTGAGTAATCATTTATTACATCCGTTATTGTTTCATAATAAAGAGAGCTTTAAGCTTAATTATGATTAATTTAAATATGTGTTATATAATAGAATCTCATTGAGTAATTAATATTACATTTTAATTGTTTCATCATCATATCGCTGGTCATATGTTACACGTATTATACATTTGTTAAAATTTTCAGGAGGACCAAAAAACTTTATAAAAGATTGAGTATTAGGACATCCAAGAAAGTGAAATACACTTTGATTGAAGTAATGTTTATTTTTATTTAATAACGTTGTATTTCATTTTCTTTAATTCCCAATATTTATAATTGGGCCAGGAAAAGACTTCCGCCTTATCAATTTTATTGGTTGTTCTTATATAATTAATATCGTATTGAGTGAATAACACACCAGTTTTAGTTTTCGTGCACTTCAAGATTGTGTCTATGTAATTTTATGACCAAAATCATTAATCAGATGTTTTTTGTGTCTCCTGTAAAAACATCTATGTGGGTCACGTCCTTTTTAATTTCCACAGTTGATATTATATGCTAGAGTATGCCAGTAACACTTTGATTCGTTTTGCTTTCAAGATTTTTGTGTTGTGCAGATATGTCGTTTACTTCAAGGCAACATAATGGATAAAAACTATGGATATATAGAATTCTTGAGAGTGCTGTAAAAGAATTCTCGTGTGAGTGTGTCAGACGTGACGCTCATTTGCCACTCCTGAGCTAGATAGTGGTTTTTGATATCATCGCATAATGATATACGCTTCTCGTTTCCATTGTATACATTTTTATTTGACTGAATCCAAACATTTATATGTGTGTAATGTAATTGTTCTTCACTCCACTCTGAAAGTGCAGTATTCAAATCTCCCCAGTGTGAAGAGATATCGCGACGTATTGTTTTTATGAGAATTAGTTGTCAGATAATTTCTCGATCCGGTGGACATCCATTCCAAATTCAGCAGAAGTGTGAATTGAACCCGCACTCCTCGAATACAAGGCGCGTATATCCTGGAGATAACTTGTGTATTAAGTTATACACATTGTGATTAACGAAAAAAGCTGTTTTGAAAAATCAGGGGATCATGTCCTCTTTTCTTTCTATACTCGATATCTAATTAAATATGTATTGAAGAGTAATTCATAATATTAAAAATGATTTTGATATTATTGTGATGGTTTTCAAACATTTAATACTATAATAATAAACACACAGCATCTTCAAATACTTGGTAACTTATTAAGATAATAATGTCAAAATAAATATGACTATCTTTTAAATGTGACCATAGTCCACCCGTTGTATCTTTAAACTCAGATTCAATCACATGCCTTAAAAGCTACTAGATTTTTTAGAAGTAATAAGACGCTGGACCTGGTTCAACTGCATGTTGCGGATGCTTAAGAGTCTTGACCTAACCTGCCTATTCTTCAAGCCGATCATATTCCATCGAACTGGAAGACCGAAAAATTCTATCAACAAAATGTATCTGGAGGAGCTGCGAGATGCAGAAATAAGCCTGTGAGGACGCAATGATACTGGTTAGTAGCAGAAATTCTTGAAGATAGCATGTGGTGTTCATATGCATCAATTAGAGAGCGAATATGGAAGGGTAAATATGTATAAGTGTATTGATTGATCATTTGAAATTGATCACGAAGATTTAAAGAGAATGTGGGGTCAGTAAAATATGAAGTTGCTTTTTTAGTTTGACATTTAATAATTCTTTAAAAGTAAGTACACATTTGCATTTTGAAGATCTTACTTCATAAATTACGAAATTATTTTTCGAGAGGAAGGTTAAAGCGAATTAGGTAGGTAGGACACGAATTACTAATAGCCTAACCTAATACGTAACTAGTAAACTACAGTTGAATCATGTGCTCAAATATATTTGTCCTGAACGGCATTCGTTCCACATATGAAACATATGGCCGTCACATAGCACTTCCAGGATTTTCTTTAATAGCTTTGAATCTTTTCAAACCATGCTATTTTCCTATAACTCTATTGAGTACGTCTTGTAAAAAGTGCTTTAGAGTATTCCAGAACCCCGAAATCCTAACGGTCTAAAGAAGAGTCGAACAGGATTCAGACTTTCCGTAGACATCCACAGTACATGTTTCAGCCAGTTCCAGCGTATCTGCATGGCTAACGTAATAGGTGGCTTCCTCATTCACTCCCTTTTTTCCGAGCTCATCATGAAGTCAAACGATCTCACCTTCAGTATTCTTTATAGGCACCTGTTTTCAAAGCTCAGTATACAGTTTTCGATGTATAGCAGCACCTGTAATATGCATCCACCAAATAATATTTGGTTCGAATTGAGTGCCGCTGCGTCACCCGAGCAGCCCGCATCAAGCTATGTTTGGCTCCAGCTATCGGAAGATGGATAGTGAGCTTTTTGCGAGGTGCCACCCCCTGGGATGTGAACCTTAATTATTTAAAGCTATCGATCTTCACAACAAATTTCGATCGTCAAAAATATAAATTCAGTTTAGCTAGTACATAGTAATAGTAGAGTATACTATATACAAGTTAACATTTTTTATTAAAAAATGTAAAACATTATTATGCATCGATTATTATGTTTTAGTCCATATACGTTAAAATGATACGTGTAAATTAAGAATAATCACGTGCTATTTATTACACCAATGACATCAAAAGCTGTATCTGGAGTAGGTACCAATACTGTTTAAAAAAAAATGTAAAAGCCTTTCTTTAAGTTACATCGAGTAAATCATGAAAGCTCACAGCGTTTTTTCTGCGCCGGAGCTCGACAACAGTTAGTAGCTATTTTTAGCACCTCACACGTTAGTAGAAACTTAAGCCCGGTTCAGATTGAGCTCGTATTTTAATCGAGTAAAGAGTAATTTAATACCTTAAGTCAATGGGCAGATTAATTAAGTCAAGTAATTTGATAAACGGTGGACGAGGGCTTAGAGTGCAGACCCCGAGGTTGCAGGCTCAATCTCACAGGTGCTGGATTTTTAATAATCCAACGATGCAGAATTGGATTTGGAGAATTATTAAGTTGACCAATCAATTTTCGTAAAAAAATCTGTTAAGACATATCTTCATATCGTGGAGATACATATTTACTCCAGTTCTCGAGTAAACATTTTCATTCTGTATATATCCATAACATTTACTTTTGTTGACTCGATCTTTTTCTTCTAATTTGTCGGTCAAATGACGGCGTCCACCACCTATTATCAAGTTTTAAATTATCTGCAAGACATATCTGAACTCATAATCCAATTATGTTATTTGGTTGTTATGTAGTTATTTTGTTGTATTCTGTTCATTTTGACACGTCATTTACTAGTTTCTATGACATTTACTTACTTATACCATATTCGCTCTCAAAGTGGAGCATATGGGTCTACAGTGTGAAGACATCCACTCCGAAAGTAGAGTGTATGAATATCCGCAATCTGAAGAAGTGATAGATTATTTTTCACGAGAATTGTTTTTCCGACAATATCTCCACCCGATGGTCATCCAGTCCTGCATTTTTTGGAATTATTAAAATCCGCTAATGTGGAATCGAACCCCATTCTTCAGGTTGCTGGGCGCGCATGCTACCAACTACGCTACCGGGCTACTATAACATTTAGTAGTAAGTAAATCATTCACTACTCGACCAACTTCTAGCATGATCTGAACCGGCCTTTATGAACTTGAAAACAAGAAAAAGCTCCATGACTAAAAAAGCATTCCTCACCTTTAAAGAGCTTCGCGGGGCGTGACGAGACTTTTAAACAATTCAGTGACCTTGGAAGCACTAGGTCGCGCAATATAACAAAGGATCTGTCATCTGAATGGTCAGCCGATGAAAGTAACTCCATAAAACATCTCACCTCCATGCAAAAAGGTCTCGCTTAAACTTTCGGCCTTTTTTTTCTAACAGCAAAAAATATAAACACAACACGTATCTAACAAATTGTATAATAGGGTGTCTGCGATTAAACGTGTACAGAAAAAGGTATAGTCGGATATGCGATCCCAATTTTTTCTTTCATATAATTTTAAAAAGGACAATGTATAAATTATAGGATAGGAATTAGGCAGTATTTTTTACTGTGCTTTTACTGATGTCTCTATTGCCATTATTTTTTTTCCACATCCACTTCCTATGTGGAGCATATGATATCTCCATAAAGTACCTGAGTTTGACCATATGCTTTGGAGATTTTTACTATGCGTAATATATTAATATAGACACATTTTAAAATGTATATTAAAGCCGGGTCGCTAACAGTGATCTCACATATGGAAGTTTACCAGTTTTAAATAA